>JAUKVZ010000013.1:0-59458 GCA_032355985.1 Sarcodiotheca gaudichaudii
ACTAGCATGGACAGGACACCTAATTCACGTAGCTATTCCTGAAGCAAGAGGACAACATGTTGGGTGGAACAATTTTGCAACAACATTACCGCATCCAGAAGGTTTACAACCATTCTTTACTGGACAATGGGGAGTTTATGCATCTAATCCAGATAGCTTAAAACATATTTTTGGTACAAGTGATGGAGCAGGAACAGCAATATTAACATTTCTAGGAGGATTTCATCCTCAAAGTCAGTCATTATGGCTAACAGATATGGCTCACCATCATTTAGCTATTGCTGTTTTATTTATTATTGCAGGACATATGTATAAAACTAATTGGGGCATTGGACATAGTCTTAAAGACATTTTAGATGCACACCAGCCGCCAAGTGGTAGATTAGGCTCTGGACACAAAGGATTATATGAAACTATTACAAATTCATTGCATATGCAACTTGGTTTAGCATTAGCATCTTTAGGAGTTATTACTTCTTTAGTTGCACAGCACATGTATGCAATGCCTCCGTATGCTTTTATGGCTAAAGATTTTACTACTCAAGCATCTTTATATACTCATCATCAATACATTGCAGGATTTTTAATGGTTGGTGCATTTGCTCATGGTGCCATTTTCTTCGTTCGAGATTATGACCCAGAACAAAACAAAAACAATGTACTTGCGAGAATGCTAGAACATAAGGAAGCAATTATTTCTCACCTAAGCTGGGTATCACTTTTTTTGGGTTTTCATACACTCGGATTGTATGTTCATAATGATACAATGATCGCATTTGGCACACCAGAAAAGCAAATTCTAATAGAACCCGTTTTTGCCCAATGGATACAAGCAAGTTCAGGAAAAGCACTATATGGTTTTGATGTACTACTATCATCCAGTTCAAGTATAGCTTCCCAAGCAAGTAACAGTGTATGGCTACCGGGTTGGTTAGAAGCTATCAATAGTGGAAAAAATTCTTTATTCCTTACAATTGGGCCTGGAGACTTTCTCGTTCACCATGCTATTGCACTCGGATTGCATACAACAACTCTAATACTTGTGAAAGGAGCATTGGATGCAAGAGGATCGAAACTTATGCCAGATAAGAAAGATTTTGGTTACAGCTTCCCTTGCGACGGACCTGGTCGTGGGGGCACATGTGATATATCCGCATGGGATGCATTTTACTTATCTGTATTCTGGATGTTAAATACAATTGGTTGGGTAACCTTCTATTGGCATTGGAAACATATAACAATTTGGCAGGGTAATGTTAGTCAATTTAATGAATCATCAACCTA
Source organism: Sarcodiotheca gaudichaudii (assembly GCA_032355985.1). Lineage (NCBI taxonomy): Eukaryota > Rhodophyta > Florideophyceae > Gigartinales > Solieriaceae > Sarcodiotheca > Sarcodiotheca gaudichaudii. Next base: position 1,285 of record JAUKVZ010000013.1, read on the forward strand.
CTTGATGGGATGGTTTAGAGACTATCTATGGCTAAATTCTTCACCACTAATAAATGGGTATAATCCTTATGGCATGAACAACTTATCCGTTTGGGCATGGATGTTTCTTTTTGGTCATTTAGTTTGGGCGACAGGATTTATGTTCCTGATTTCTTGGAGAGGATATTGGCAAGAGTTAATAGAAACACTTGCGTGGGCACATGAAAGAACCCCTTTAGCTAATTTGATCAGGTGGAAGGATAAACCTGTAGCATTATCAATTGTACAAGCAAGACTTGTAGGATTGGCTCACTTCTCAGTAGGTTATGTTTTAACATATGCAGCATTTGTAATTGCATCTACATCAGGAAAGTTTGGCTAGTAAGTCTAAAAAACTTCATTAAAAAAAGATAAAAACAACCATCAATATCATTGATGGTTGTTTTATTGCAATAAGACATAAAATTAGATATGATTAGGTATTATTAATTTTTAATTAGATAACTCCAAACTATGGCAAAAAAAAGCATGATACAGAAGGAAATAAAACGCCAAAAGCTTGTAAACAAATATACAGATAAAAGAAAAAAGATAAAAAAAACTATAAAAGAAACAACAAATGATTTTGAAAAACAAATAAGATTTCAACAAGAACTACAAAAATTACCTCGTGATAGTTCACCTTGTAAACTAAGAAATAGATGCTGGGTAACAGGTAGAAGCAGAGGAGTTTACCGTGATTTTGGACTCTCTAGACATGTTTTTAGAGAAATGGCACATGAGTGTTTACTTCCGGGCGTAACAAAGTCTAGTTGGTAAAAAAATAGAAATAAATACTCTAAAAAAACATAAATTTAAAGTATTTATAATACAAACTGAGAAAAAACTAGACCAAAATTAAAGTCCGAACTGATTACCTCGTCGATATTGCAAATAGGCTGCAACTAACAATCCAGCTAAAGTTACAGGAATAAGACCTAACACTATACCTGATAAAAGGGGTTCTACCATCTAAAAAATCCTTTAAATATTTGTAAAAAACTATTCCGAAGATCTATATACTGTTTTTTTTATCTAAAACCAATTGATGCTTGCCAGACGAAAGCCAAAAGTAAAAAGAATACGGGTATAACTGGTAAAATATCAACTAACGGACGAAAAATAGCATAAGCTTCTGGTAATTTTGACAAAATGACTGTAGTAAACATAAAATAAACTCCTGAAAATTAATTATAATAACAAATATTGTAAACCGTATTAAATTTTTGTCTTTAATATTAACAAAAAACTAGATTAACAGTGCGATGAATATTTATACTATAGTTTAATCTAAAAACATAAATAGAAAAATATTTAAGTAAGTTTTATTTAAAAGTTTGCACCTGTATAATAATAGATTTTAAAATAATAAATAGAATATATTGAACCATATATACTATTATATATTAGATAATTAATTATTTATTAATTTATTAACATTTAAAGGAAAAACCTTATGACAATAGCTGTGCAACTACTTGTATTTATTTTAGTAATATTATCAACATTATTAGTCGTAGGAGTTCCTGTAACTCTAGCATCACCAGGACAATGGGAACAATCGAAAAACTTAATTTACACAGGTGCGGGAATATGGGGAGGCTTAGTAATTATAACTGGTGTTGTTAATTCATTTATTGTCTAAAGAAATAACAAGTATATAAATATACTGTATAAACTTGACAGAATAAGTATTTATTGAGACAATCCATTGCATAAGCGGGTATAGCTCAGTGGTAGAGCGTAACCTTGCCAAGGTTGATGTCGCGCGTTCGAATCGCGTTACCCGCTTACTAGCTATATGAGTAATTATAAATATTACGCTTCTACTGAATTAGTATCTATAACTGAATCATCCTCTTTTGTGCTGACCGATTCAGAAGCATTTGCTTCATAGGCTTTTTTACCTAAATCCATCAGTTCTTTTTGAGCTTGTTCTTGCAAAGATTTCATTTCTTCATAATTCTCTTCAGTTATTGCTTTTCTTATTTGTTTAACTAATTCTTCTATTTTACTTTTCTCCTGAGAATCTACTTTTTTTTCTAAATCCTTTAATTGACTTTCTGCTTGATAACAAAAAGCATCAGCTTGATTTTTTAAATCAATTTTTTCACGTTTCTGCTTGTCAACATTAGAATTCTCTTCAGCTTCTTTTACAAGCTTCTCGACTTCTTCTTTTGGTAAAGTGGAAGCTCCAGTAATAGTAATAGACTGCTCTTTACCAGTTCCTTTATCTTTAGCATTAACAGACAAAATACCATTTGCATCTATATCAAATGTTACTTCAATCTGAGGTACACCTCTTGGTGCAGGCATAATACCATCTAATCTAAAAGTACCTAAGCTTTTATTATCTTTAGTAAATTCACGTTCACCTTGTAATATATGAATTTCTACATTTGGTTGATTATCTACTGCAGTTGAAAAAACTTCTGACTTTTTGGTAGGTACAGTTGTATTTCGGGTAATTATTTTAGTCATTATGCCACCTAAAGTTTCAACACCTAAAGACAAAGGTGTAACATCTAGTAGAAGTATATCTTTAACTTCTCCTGCAAGTACACCTGCTTGTACTGCTGCACCTACAGCCACAACTTCATCAGGATTTACACTTTGATTAGGGTCTTTTCCAATGATATCTTTAACAAGTTCTTGAACAGCTGGAATTCTAGTTGAACCCCCAACTAATACAATCTCATCTATCTTACCTGAGTCTAGTTGAGCATCTTTTAAAGCATTATTAACAGGAACCTTGCAACGATCAATTAACTCTTTGCATAGGTTTTCAAACTTCGCACGAGTAATAGTTTTTTCTAAATGTTTGGGGCCTGTATTAGTAGAAGTGATAAAAGGTAAATTAATGTCAGTTTGTGATAAACTTGATAATTCCATTTTGGCTTTTTCCGCTGCTTCTGTTAATCTTTGCAAAGCCTGCCTATCTTGACCTAAATCAATACCTTCATTATTTTTAAATTCATTAATCAACCATAGAACTATTTTACTGTCAAAATCATCTCCACCTAAATGGGTATCACCAGAAGTTGAAAGTACTTCAAAAACTCCATCACCAACTTCTAGAACAGATACATCAAATGTACCTCCACCTAAGTCAAACACAAGAATAGTTTCATTATTTTTTTTATCTAGGCCATAAGATAATGAGGCTGCTGTTGGTTCATTAATAATACGTAAAACATCTAAGCCAGCTATTTGACCTGCATCTTTCGTTGCTTGCCTTTGAGAATCATTAAAATAAGCAGGGACTGTAATAACAGCTTGTGTAATGGATTGGCCTAGATAAGTACTTGCATCTTCAACAAGTTTTCTTAAAACTTGGGCTGAAACTTCTTCTGGGGAAAAATCTCTACTTAGAGCAGGACACTCTAATTTAATATTTGAATTAGAATCTGTTTTTATATTATATGATGCTTGCTTAGACTCGCTACTTACTTCATCTTGTTTACGACCAATAAACCTTTTTACAGAATAAAAAGTATTTTCTGGATTCATAACTGCTTGTCTTTTAGCAATATGTCCAACTAACTTATCTTGTTTTTTTGTATAAGCAACTACTGAAGGTGTAGTTCTTAAACCTTCTTTATTAGGAATTACAGTAGGTTTACCTCCTTCCATGACAGCGACTACAGAATTTGTTGTACCTAAGTCTATTCCAATGACTTTATTCATAAATAATAATATTCCTTAAATTTAAATTTGCTCTATCATATATAATGCAATATAATTGGAAGTTAATAAAGTAGTGATTTCCTCACTTTTCAACTAAAAATAAAGAAATTTAAGGTTGAAAATTCTATAAAATTAAAAGATAATGTATATACTTAAGATTCAATAGTAGCCTGCCTGCAAAACTCTCTCAGAACTTGGAGACAAACTTAACGTGTCAATTGGTCTGTTAGGAACAAAACTTGGAATGACTCAATTATTTAATAAGCAAGGTAGTGCAATACCTGTAACAATTTTACAACTAGGTCCTTGTATGATTACACAAATTAAAGAAGTGTCATCCAATGGATATCAATCAATACAAATCGGATACTCAAAGTTTAAAGAAAAAAAGTTAACTAGACCCCAGATAGGACATTTAAGAAAATCTGGAGCTCCTCCTTTTAAGTATCTACGTGAGTATAAAGTAAAGTCCTTAAAAGAATTTAGTATTGGACAAACTATTAGTGTAAAAGAACTGAAAATTGGTACAATTATTGACGTTTCTGGCTTTAGTATAGGTAAAGGATTTACTGGATATCAAAAAAGACACCATTTTAGTCGTGGACCTATGACACACGGATCTAAAAATCATAGACAACCTGGTTCTATTGGTGCTGGAACTACACCTGGCAGAGTTTTTCCTGGAAAAAAAATGGCTGGTAGAATGGGAAACGATAAAATAACAATTAAAAACTTACAAATTATTGATATTTATGCAGAAGATCATATTGTTATTGTAAAAGGAGCTGTACCTGGAAAAAAAGGAAGCATAATAAGTATTTATCAAAAATAAAGATATGTCTATTAAACAAGAATTAGAATATAAAATAAAAGATACAGAATATACTAAAACTATTTGCCTTAAAATACATAGCAATAAAGGATTATACATTATTCACAGAGCAATTATACAGCAATTGAATAATAGTAGGCAAAATACAGCAAGTACTAAAACGCGTAGCGAAGTCAGAGGCGGTGGAAAAAAACCCTGGAAACAAAAAGGAACTGGAAGAGCTAGAGCAGGATCAACCAGATCCCCATTATGGAAAGGTGGTGGTGTTATTTTTGGTCCTAAAAATCGAAACTATAAACTGAAAATCAACCAAAAAGAAAAACATTTAGCCTTAAGAACATTACTTTATAACAAATTCAAACATACAATTGTCATACCTGACACATGGGCTAAAATTGACAAGCCAAATACAAGGTATATGTTAGAACAGATTAATCTTACAACTAAAAACATAAGTAAAAAACTGAATATTTTAATCATTGTTATAGAAAAAAATCCCAACTTATATTTATCTATTCGTAACTTAAAAAACATAAATATAATACAGGCAGACCAAATTAATATATTATCTTTGCTAAAAGCACAAAAGCTTTTAATTACTGCAAACTCATTAGACAAGATTAACGAGGTTTATGGTGAATAAAACAAGAACTAGAGTTTTATTAAATGTAATTAAATATCCAATAATCACAGATAAAACAACAAAACTATTAGAGGAAAATCAATATAGTTTTGCAGTAGAACGTAAAGCAAATAAATTAGACATAAAAAAAGCTATTGAATACATATTCAATGTTAATGTAAAAGCTGTGAATACATGTCATATACCACCTAAAACTAAAACTGTAGGAAAATTTGTTGGTAAAAAAACAAATTATAAAAAAGCTATCGTAACATTGCATGATAGTTATAGCATTAATTTATTTTTAGATAACTAATATATTATAACTCACATTAATTATATGGCTATACGTTTATATAAAGCATATACTCCTGGAACTAGAAACAGGACTGTTTCTACATTTGTAGAAATTACCTCTAATAAACCAGAGAAGTCATTATTGAAAAAAAATCATAGACACAAAGGACATAATAATAGAGGAGTTATTACTTCAAGGCACAGAGGAGGAGGGCATAAAAAAAAATACAGAATTATTGATTTTAAAAGAAACAAGCTTGAAATTGAAGGTAAAGTTGCAAGCATTGAATATGATCCTAATAGAAATGCAAGAATTGCATTATTACACTACAAAGATGGTGAGAAGAGATATATCTTACACCCAAGAACATTACAAATAGGAAACAAAGTTGTATCTGGGAAAACTGCCCCTATTGAAGTTGGTAATTCTTTACCTCTAGACTCTATACCTTTAGGAACAGCTGTTCATAATATAGAGATAACACCTGGAAAAGGTGGGCAGATTGTAAGGGCTGCTGGTACATACGCACAAATAGTTGCAAAAGAAGGTAGTTTTATAACATTAAAATTACCTTCTGGTGAAGTAAGGATCATAAGAAAAGAATGCTGCGCTACAATAGGTCAAGTAGGGAACATTGACGCAAGCAATATTACAATAGGTAAAGCAGGTAGAAATAGATGGTTAGGAAAAAAACCTAAAGTGAGAGGAGTAGTAATGAATCCTGTAGATCATCCACATGGAGGAGGAGAGGGACGTTCACCAATTGGTAAACCACATCCAGTGACACCATGGGGTAAACCAGCATTAGGAATGAAAACAAGAAAACCAAATAAGTACAGTAATCGTTATATATTACGCCGTAGAAAATAAATTATAAAGAAATTAAATATGTCAAGATCTTTGTCAAAAGGACCATATGTGGAGTATAAACTCCTAAAAAAAATAGAGTTTTTAAACACTAAAAGCTCAAAGGAAACAATTATAACATGGTCTAGATCATCAACTATAATACCTAATATGGTGGGACATACCATAGCAGTATATAATGGTAGACAACACTTCCCTGTTTTTATTTCTGACCAGATGGTTGGGCACAAACTAGGAGAATTTGTACCGACTAGAACTTTTAGAAGCCATATAAAAAGCGATCGCAAAATCAAAAGATAAATGAAAAATTCTAATAATGAAATCAAAGCAACTGGAAAATATTTACGAATGTCACCTCATAAAGTAAGAAGAGTACTCGATCAGATTAGAGGAAAAAACTATCAAAATGCTTTACTGATACTTGAATTTATGCAGTATAAACCATGTAAAGCCATAAAAAAAATACTTAAGTCTGCAGTCAGTAATGCAAATCAAAATGATCAAATAAGTCAAAATAACTTTATCGTTAAACAAGCTTTTGCTAATGAAGGACCTAAACTAAAAAGATTTCAACCACGTGCACAGGGTCGAGCTTTTCCTATTCACAAACCAACATGCCATATTACAATTACAGTAAAGTCTATATAAATCATTTTTAACTAAACTAATTAATGGGTCAGAAAACACATCCTCTCGGTTTTAGAATTGGAATAACAAAAGAACATAAATCTTCCTGGTATTCCAGTGCACAAACATATCCAAGCTTCTTAAAAGAAGATTACAAAATTCGGGCTTATATAGAGAAGAACTTATACAATGCCAGTATTGCTTTAATTCATATTAATAGGAAAGTTAATCAAATAGAGATAAATATACATACAGCTAGACCTGGTGTAGTACTTGGTAAAATGGGAGCTGGAATAGATAATTTAAGGGATGATTTATACCAAAAGTTACAAGTAAGCAAACAAATAAGAATCAATATTATAGAAATTACAGAGCCAGATACATATGCCACCTTGATAGCAGAGTTTATAACTCAGCAACTGGAAAAAAGAATAGCATTCCGCAGAGCTGTTAGGCAAGGTATCCAAAGGGCTCAAAAAGCAAATATTAAGGGAATAAAAGTTCAAGTATCTGGAAGACTAAATGGAGCTGAGATTGCACGTAGTGAATGGGTTAGAGAGGGAAGAGTACCTTTACAAACTCTCAGAGCAAATATAGACTACTCAAACAAAACAGCTCAAACAATATACGGTGTATTAGGTGTTAAAGTTTGGCTGTTTAAAGGAGAAAACGAACACTTACAAAAAAATAATTAAAGATCAACAGATTAATAAACCTGAATTATGAGTATATGCTAAGTCCTAAAAAAACGAAATTTAGAAAACAACATAGAGGTCGAATGAAAGGCAAAGCATCTAAAGGCAATAAGATTGCTTTTGGCGAATATGCTTTACAAACTTTAGAACCTGTATGGCTAACGTCTAGACAAATTGAAGCAACACGAAGAACAATTACACGATATGTAAAAAGAGGTGGAAAATTATGGATACGAGTTTTTCCAGATAAACCTGTAACAGCAAGGCCTGCAGAAACAAGAATGGGATCTGGAAAAGGTGCACAAGAATACTGGGTTGCAGTAATTAAACCTGGTCATATTTTATTTGAAATCGCAGGTGTTTCTGAGCAGGCTGCTCAACAAGCAATGAAACTAGCTTCATATAAACTACCAATTAAAACAAAATTCATCTCAAAAGAAAATTATAAATTCTAAATATGGCTCTAACAAAAATACAAGAATTTAAAGATTTAAGTTTAGAAGAAATTGAAACAAAAATAGTAAAACTAAAAAAAGAGGTCTTTAATCTTAAAATTAAACAATCGACCAAACAAACAGTAAAATCTCATATATTCAAACATAAAAAACATACATTAGCTCAATTACTAACTTTAGAAAATCAGAAAATAAATTAATCTATTAGAATCCGTATGACTACTAAAAAAAACATTGGCAAGGTTACAAGTAACAGAATGAATAAAACGATTGTAGTTGCTGTAACAAGAAAAATTTTACATAAAAAATATGGCAAGGTTATTATAAAAACTAATAAGTATTATGCACATGACGAAGAAAATAAATGTAAAATTGGGGATATTGTTAAAATACAAGAAACTAGGCCTATCAGTAAAAATAAATGCTGGAAACTAATTCATACAATCGGTAAATAATCTAAATAATGATACAAAACCAAAGTTACTTAAATGTAGCTGATAATAGTGGAGCACGAACTATCATGTGTATAAGAGTTTTAGGAAGCAGCAATCCTTCTTACGCAGGTATAGGAGATGTGATTATAGGAGTTGTTAAAGATGCATCTCCAAATATGCCTGTTAAAAGATCAGATGTTATTAGAGCTGTAATTGTAAGAACTAAAAAAACTATACGTCGTCATAATGGTATAAGTATTAGATTTGATGATAATGCAGCAGTTATAATTAATCAAGACAATAATCCAAGGGGAACGAGAGTATTTGGACCTATTGCAAAAGAATTAAGAGAAAAAAGTTTCTCAAAAATCATTTCCTTAGCACCAGAGGTTATATAATAATGATTAGAAAAATAACAGACAAAAAATTGAAGATACATGTTAGAAAGGGTGATATAGTAAAAATTATTTCAGGTAAGGATAAAAAAAAGGTTGGTAAAATTACAAAAATATTTTCCAAAACCGGAAGAATTACTGTCGAAAATATAAATATAAAAACTAAACATATAAAAGCTAAAAAAGAAGGTGAATCCGGACAAATTCGTCAAATTGAAAGTTCAATGCATAGCTCAAATGTCATGCTTTATAGCTATAAATCTAAAACCATGAGTAGGTTCAGTGTAACAATTGACGAAAAAAATACTAAAAGAAGAAAACTTAAAAAAACTGGAGAAATCATTGCAAACAATGACAAAAAATAATTCATTAAAAGAATTCTATGAAAAACAAATTTGTCCTGAACTATTCAGTAAATTTGAATACAAAAATACACATGAGATTCCTAAGCTAATTAAAATAACAATCAACAGGGGTCTAGGAGAAACCGCTCAAAATACTAAATCTCTCGAAAAGAGTCAGCAAGAATTTATTGCAATTACAGGTCAAAAGCCTATTGTTACTAAAGCTAAAAAGTCCATTGCTGGTTTTAAAATTAGGGAAGGAATAGCAATAGGTTTAAGTGTTACACTAAGAAGACAAAAAATGTACAATTTTTTAAATAAGCTAATCAATTTATCTTTACCTAGAATTAGAGATTTTAGAGGAATTAGTCCAAAGAACTTTGATGGAAGAGGGAATTATAATTTTGGAATGAGAGAACAACTAATATTTCCGGAAATAGAGTATGATAGTATAGAAAAAATCCAAGGTATAGACATAGCTATAGTAACAACTGCCAAAAATGATCAAGAGGGTTTTGTTCTACTAAAAGCCTTTGGAATGCCTTTTCATCCATGAATATGAAAAATTTAGGAGAAGATAATAATGGTCAATGATACAATTTCAGACATGTTAACTAGAATTCGTAATGCAAGTTTGGCTAGACACCAAATTGTTCAAGTTCCAGCAACAAAAATGACCCGTAATATTATAAAGGTATTAAGAGAAGAGGGATTTATACAGGAATTTGAAGAAATAAGAGAAACATTAAATGACTACATATTAATCTCACTAAAGTACAAAACAAAAAATAAGCAACCGATAATTACAGCACTTAAAAGAATCAGCAAACCTGGCTTAAGAGTATATGCAAACAATAAAGAATTGCCGAAAGTACTTGGAGGTATTGGGATAGCAATAATCTCAACCTCAAAAGGAGTGATGACAGACCGTCAAGCACGTAGTTATGGATTAGGTGGAGAAGTATTATGTTACGTTTGGTAAAAATGATAGCTTAATATATCAATAGAAGGTAAACAAAATGTCAAGAATAGGAAGAAAAGCTATTTCATTGTCTCAAGAAACACAAGTGCATATTGATGGCTCAGTTATTGTAATAGCAGGTCCACAAGGAAAACTATCATTTAAATTATCTAGTTTAATAGCAATAAAACAAGTAGATAATACATTACAGCTAAAACAAACAAAAAATAGTAAAGAGTCTAAAGCATTATATGGATTGTCTAGAACCATGTTAAATAACATGGCAATAGGGGTTTCAGAAGGATTTCACAAAAAATTAGAAATACAGGGAGTTGGGTATCGGTCTCAAATGGATGGAACAAAATTAGTTTTAAATGTTGGATATAGTCATCCTATTGAAATAAATCCACCGAAAAATATATATATCAAAGTAGAAAACAATACACGTATTACAATTTCTGGTGTAAATAAAGAAATAGTTGGCCAAGTGGCAGCAAAAATTAGAGAGATAAGACCACCAGAACCATATAAAGGTAAAGGAATCAGATATCTAGGGGAAAAAGTAAGAAGAAAAGTAGGTAAAGCAGGTAAATAAAAATTATTATTGTATGAAAAAAAAAATGAAAGGGAATGCAATTAGGCCTCGTCTTTATGTATTTAGATCAAATAAACATATTTACGCGCAACTAATTGATGACGAGAAACAAAAAATACTTACAAGTAGTTCTAGTATTTCAAAAGATTTCGATCTCAAAGACAAATCCACAAAAAACTGTCAAGCATCTAAAATAGTTGGGAAAGACCTAGCTGAAAAAGCAATTAATCAAGGTATTAAAAAAGTTGTATTCGATCGTGGCAGAAAACTCTACCACGGTAGAATTAAAGCATTAGCTAATGCTGTAAGGGAAACAGGAATTTATTTTTAAAATAAAAATTATGATTATAAAAAGAAAAAATTTAAAAAATAAAGATCAAGAAATTAATTGGGAAGAACGTGTTGTGCAAGTAAAAAGAGTTACAAAAGTTGTAAAAGGGGGGAAAAAATTAAGTTTTAGAGCGATATTGGTTGTTGGAAATGAAAAAGGTCAGATAGGTGTTGGAGTAGGTAAAGCAAGTGATGTAATTGGAGCTGTTAAGAAAGGCGTTACAGATGCGAAGAAACATATTGTAGATGTACCTTTAACAAAATCTGATTCTATACCTCATCCTATTCATGGAGTTTCTGGAGCTGCAAAAGTAATAATAAAACCCTCAGCAACTGGTTCAGGTGTAATTGCAGGGGGCGCAGTACGCACAGTACTAGAACTAGCTGGAGTAAAAAATATACTAGCAAAGCAATTGAGATCAAACAATACATTAAATAATGCTCGAGCTGTAATAAATGCATTAGCAAATTTAAGAACCTTTAATCAAACAGCAGAAGATAGAAATATAAATATACAAAACTTATATGGAGACTAGAATAGGCAATCTATCTTCTCAATTTATATTAATTACATCTCATTTTAATTTTCCTGTAATTATCTTATGAAAAGTACAATAAGGCTTAGAGAAAGAATTCTTATTACTCTAATTACACTGATGGTAGCAAGACTTGGTATATTTATACCAATACCCAATATAGACTATAATTCTTTTTACAATAGTCTAGGTCAAAATGCATTGATAAACTTTCTAAACATGTTTTCCGGCGGTGGTTTCTACTCAATTGGCATTTTTGCATTAGGAATAGTGCCATACATCAATTCTTCAATTATTATGCAAATATTGACAAAAATTGTACCAGAACTAGAAAATTTACAAAAGGAAGAAGGTGAATCTGGTAAACAAAAAATTACTCAAATTACTCGCTACTTAACTTTACTCTGGGCTATTTTACAAAGTACAGGTATATCGATATGGATTAAACCTTATGTATTTTACTGGAATGAATCCTTCCTATTTGACTCCATATTAACATTAACAACAGGTTCAATGATAATTATGTGGTTTTCTGAAGTAATTACTGAATATGGAATAGGTAATGGGGCATCACTAATAATATTCCAGAATATTGTATCTGGAGTTCCTAGTAGTTTGTTAAATTATATCAATACAATTCATAGTAGAGAAGCTATTATTCAGCTAAGCTGTATAGTTCTGTTTTTTATACTAATATTAGTTGTTAGTATATTAATGCAGGAAGGAAAAAGAAAAGTTATTATTATATCTGCTAGGCAATTAGGAAAAATAAAAGAATTAAATCCGAAAAGCTATATACCATTAAAATTAAATCAAGGTGGAGTAATGCCCCTTATCTTTGCATCAGCAGCAATGGCTTTACCTCCATATTTATCTCAGATAGTTGAGAATACAAATCTTCAAAATATATTTTACCTGGTTTCTCCAGGTAATTTATTGTACTTACCTCTGTACTGCTGCTTAATAACAGTTTTTAGCTATTTCTATTCTTCATTAATTTTAAATCCAGAAGATATTGCTAAAAATTTAAAAAAAATGGGGGCAAGCATACCTAATACTCGGCCTGGAGCAAATACAATTATTTACTTAGAAAAAGTATTAAATAAACTAACATTGATAGGTGCATCATTCTTATTTATGTTAGCTATAGTACCATCCATTATTTCATACACAACAAAAGTAAATTCACTAAAAGGACTAGGTGTAACATCATTACTAATTCTTGTAAGTGTTGCAATTGATACAGCAAAACAAATACAAACATACATAATTTCGCAGCAATATGATAATATGATGAAATAAAAAAAAGAAAGTCATACAGAATGTAAAAGATAAATATCAATTAAATACAACATATCAACTTTATGAAAGTTCGACCATCTGTAAAAAAAATGTGTGAAAAATGTCGTATAATTAAAAGACATAAACATGTTATGGTAATCTGCGAAAATCCTAAACATAAACAAAGACAAGGATAATATCTATCTATTTTTTCACAAAAAGAGGGCATCAAATTATGGCAAGGATAGCCGGTGTAGATCTACCAAAGAATAAAAGAATAGAAATTGGATTAACATACATATACGGAATAGGATTATCTCGTTCTAAAGAAATTTTAAGAAAAATACATCTTGATAGAAACACAATAGTAAAGAAACTAGATGATCAACAAATTATCTCGATTCGGAATATTCTTAATGAAGAATATCAAATAGAAGGTGATTTAAGGAGACTTGAATCTATGAATGTTAAGAGACTTATGGAAATTAATTCATACAAAGGAAAAAGACACCGACTTGGCTTGCCTTTAAGAGGACAAAGAACAAGAACAAACGCAAGAACTCGGCGTGGTAGTAAAAAAACAATGGCAGGAAAAAAGAAAGCTCCACGTAAATAAAAGCTAATAAAATACTGTAATTTATACATACACAAACTATATGGCTAGACAGATCAGAAAAAGTAGTAATAAAAACAGAAAACATGTAGTAAATGGTATTACTCATATTAAATCTACATTTAATAATACAATTATTACTATTACAGACCTGAAAGGGGAAACTATCTCATGGTGTTCGTCAGGAGCAAGCGGGTTTAAAGGGGCAAAAAAAGGTACACCTTTTGCTGCGCAAATGGCTGCTGAAAAAGCTGCAAAACATGCATTGGATCAAGGAATGAGACAAACAGAAGTAATGGTTAATGGTCCAGGGGCTGGGAGAGAAACAGCTATAAGAGCACTACAAGCGACGGGAATAGAACTAACACTGATAAAAGACATTACACCAGTTCCACATAATGGATGTAGACCGCCTAAAAAACGACGTGTTTAGATTCTATATAGTTTTGATTAACTTATTAATAATCTATTTATACTTACTTATAATATAAATTACATGACTCACTTTGAAATAGAATGCATAGAGTCAAAAATAGAAGGAGCACGTGAACAATATGGGCGTTTTATTTTAGAGCCCCTAGAGCAAGGACAAGGTATTACGATTGGTAATGCATTAAGAAGAACAATACTTGCAGATCTAACAGGAACTGCAATAACAGCAGTAAGAATAGCAGGAATAAACCATGAATTCTCAACAATAACAGGGGTTAGAGAAGATGTTTTAGAAATATTGTTAAACTTAAAAGAAGTAGTATTAAAAAGCTATACTCAAGAACCTCAAATAGGAAGGGTCCGTATACAAGGCCCAGCAATAGTTACAGCTGGTCTATTCGATTTACCTTCAGAAATAAAAGTTGTTGACCCTCAGCAATATATTGCTACGATATGCAATAATACTATTTTTGAAATGGAATTTAGAATTGAGACAGGTAATGGATATAGATTAATAGAAAAAGGAATGGATAGAAGATCAATCGATTTTCTACAAATTGATGCAGTATTTATGCCAACAAAAAAGGTTAATTATAGGGTTGAAGAAAAACGAGTTAATGCAACCACAATTAAGGAAAAATTATCTCTAGAGATATGGACAAATGGAAGCTTAATGCCACAAGAAGCTATTAGCCAAGGAGCAAATATTTTAACTAGTTTGTTTCATCCTTTGACAAACATAGATTTTAAACCTACTAATAATAATAATAGTGAAGATACACAACAGGTAAACCAAGTTTTAATTGAAGAACTTCAACTGTCTGTTCGGGCTTATAATTGTTTAAAAAGAGCACAAATACACTCTATTTCTGATTTATTAGATTATTCTCAAGAAGAATTATTAGAAATTAAAAATTTTGGTCAAAAATCTGCTGAAGAGGTTATTGAAGCATTAAAAATAAGATTAGATATAAGTTTACCTAAAGAGAAAGAAATTTCATCAAAATAACTACTATATAAATTTATGAATTATACGTATATACCAAAACAACAAGAAAGAAAGAAATGGTATTTGATAGATGCAAAAAAGCAAAATCTTGGAAGATTAAGCACATGCACAGCAATAATACTAAGAGGTAAAAATAGTATAGAATACACACCTTATATAAATCACAAGTCATATGTAGTTATTATAAATGCAAAAGAAATAAACATATCTGGGCAAAAAAGATTTCAAAAAACATATAAAAGACATTCAGGTAGACCTGGGAGCCTAAAAACGGAAACCTTTGAACAATTAAATAAAAGAATACCTGGCAGAATAATAGAAAAAGCTGTGAAAGGCATGCTACCGAAAGGACCTTTAGGTAGACAACTTTTTAAACAACTAAAAGTCTATACAGATAAAGGTCATCCACATTCTGCACAGAAACCTCAAATCATCTCATTAGACTAATTATAATAACAAATATAAGAATCAAATTCAAATGACTGTTCGACAAAATCAATTAAAAGTCACTTATTCAGGAACTGGAAGAAGAAAAACATCAATTGCACGAGTACGGCTAACAACAGGGTCTGGCAAGTTAGTCATTAATGGAATTCCCGGAGAATTATATCTACAATTTAGTCCTAATTATTTACGCATATCATATGGTCCTCTAAAAACATTAGGATTAAGTACGGAATATGATATACACGTAAAGACTGAAGGTGGTGGCTTAACAGGTCAAGCAGATGCGATAAGACTAGGAATTGCCAGAGCACTCTGCACAATCAATCCAGAAAATCGCACGGCACTTAAATCTGAAGGATTCTTGACACGTGATGCTAGAGTGAAAGAAAGAAAAAAATATGGACTAAGAAAGGCAAGAAAGGCACCACAATATTCTAAACGATAAACTTACTTTTGTGTCTAGATTAATGCAAACCAAAATTATCACTACTAAACGATTATGGCAAAAAAAAACATACACCCTAAGTGGTATCCAAATTCTAAAGTTTACTGTGATGGCAAACATATTATGACTATTGGATCAACCAAACCAGAACTAAATGTAGATATCTGGTCAGGCAATCATCCTTTTTTCACCGGCTCACAAAGAATAATAGATACTGAAGGACGAGTTGAACGTTTTATGAGAAAATATAATTTAAAAAACGAAAACAAGACTCAATAATAAACTCAGAAATAGAAAATGAAAGGTTTGACAGTACATCATACAATATTTATAATATAAAGAATATTCAAAAGAATATGAATATAAAAATATACCACTAATGCCGACTATTCAACAATTAGTAAGATCCGAAAGAAAAAAATTAGAGAAAAAGACTAAATCCCCTGCATTGAAAGCTTGTCCACAAAGAAGAGGCGTTTGTACAAGAGTATATACAACAACACCCAAGAAACCTAATTCAGCTCTGAGAAAAGTTGCAAGAGTTAGACTGACCTCTGGCTTCGAAGTTACTGCATATATACCTGGCATAGGACACAATATCCAAGAACATTCCGTAGTCTTAATTAGAGGTGGTCGAATAAAAGATTTGCCTGGTGTGAGATATCATATAGTAAGGGGTACACTAGATTCTGCTGGAGTTAAAGATAGAAATAATAGTAGATCTAAGTATGGCACTAAGAGAACAAAAAAATAATAGAGTACAATCAAATATAATCCAACAATAAACACATGTCTCGTCGTAATACATCAAAAAAAAGACTTGTTTCACCTGATCCTATTTACAATAGTAAATTAATTAGCATGCTAACTGTACGAATATTAAAAAATGGGAAGAAAGGAATCGCTCAAAAGATAATTTACGAAGCTTTAGAAATTATACAAGAAAAAACAGAAGAAAATCCTCTTAAGGTTTTAGAAAAAGCTATACGTAATGTAACTCCTTTGGTCGAAGTAAAAGCTAGAAGAGTTGGAGGATCTACATATCAAGTTCCGATGGAAGTAAGAGCATATAGAGGAACAAATTTAGCTTTAAGATGGTTAACAAAATTTTCAATAGCAAGATCTGGCAAAAATATGGCTTTTAAGCTTGCAAATGAGATAGTAGACGCATCTAATGAAAATGGTAATACTATTCGAAAAAAAGAAGAAACACATAAAATGGCAGAAGCAAACAAAGCCTTTGCACATTACCGTTACTAAAATTTAAAAAAATTTAATATCAAGGAAAAATAAATATGGCACGTACAAAATTTGAACGAAAGAAGCCACATGTAAATATTGGTACAATAGGACATGTTGACCATGGAAAAACTACATTAACTGCGGCAATATCCGCAACACTAGCAGCTGCAAATGATACAAAAGCTAAAAAATTTGATGAGATTGACGCTGCACCAGAAGAAAAGGAAAGGGGGATTACTATTAATACTGCGCATGTAGAGTATGAAACAGAAAACAGGCATTATGCTCATGTAGACTGTCCGGGACATGCAGATTACGTCAAAAACATGATTACAGGTGCGGCACAAATGGATGGAGCCATTTTAGTAGTATCAGCAGCAGATGGACCTATGCCACAAACTAGGGAACATATATTACTTGCTAAACAGGTAGGTGTACCTAATATTGTTGTTTTTTTAAATAAACAGGATCAAGTTGATGATAACGAACTATTAGAACTAGTTGAACTAGAAGTAAGAGAGCTACTTGACCAATATGATTTCCCTGGTGATGACATACCCTTTGTAGCAGGATCAGCATTACTAGCATTAGAAAAAGTCACAGAGAATACTAGTATTAGAAA
The DNA here is from genome assembly GCA_032355985.1 of Sarcodiotheca gaudichaudii. Classification (NCBI taxonomy): domain Eukaryota; phylum Rhodophyta; class Florideophyceae; order Gigartinales; family Solieriaceae; genus Sarcodiotheca; species Sarcodiotheca gaudichaudii. The sequence goes on from JAUKVZ010000013.1 coordinate 19,072, forward strand.
AGGTGATAATGAATGGGTAGACAAGATACACGCTCTAATGGCTGCTATAGATAACTATATTCCGACTCCAGAAAGAGATGTAGAGAAAACATTTCTTATGGCTGTCGAAGACGTCTTTTCTATAACTGGAAGAGGGACAGTAGCAACAGGCAGAATTGAAAGAGGAATTATTAAAGTTGGAGATACAATTGAACTAGTAGGCTTAAGAAATACAAAAACTACTACTATTACGGGGCTTGAAATGTTTCAAAAAACTTTGGATGAAGGCATGGCTGGTGACAATATTGGTATATTACTAAGAGGAGTACAAAAAAAAGATATCGAAAGGGGCATGGTTCTTGCTCAACCTGGAACAATTACACCACATACATTATTTGAAGCCCAAGTCTATGTATTAACTAAAGAAGAAGGCGGAAGACATACTCCTTTTTTCCCTGGCTATAGACCACAGTTTTATGTTAGAACAACAGATGTTACAGGTACAATTACTCAATTTACAGCAGATGATGGATCAGAAGCTGAAATGGTCATGCCTGGTGACAGAATTAAAATGAGTGCACAACTAATAAATCCAATTGCAATAGAAGAAGGGATGAGATTTGCAATACGTGAAGGGGGAAGAACTGTAGGAGCTGGTGTAGTATCTAAAATAATTGAATAAAACTAAAACATGGCAATTACAAAAAATGATAAAATCCGAATTAAACTAAAAGGCTATAACCATTCTTTACTAACATATTCTTGTAATACAATAATAGATGCAGCCAATAGAACAAAAGCAATATCAACTGGACCTATTCCCTTACCTACAAAACGTAAAATTTATTGTTTACTAAGGTCTCCACACGTTGATAAAGATTCAAGAGAACACTTTGAAATAAGATCACATACTCGCATAATAGACGTTTATGCACCCTCATCGCAAACCATAGATTCTTTAATGAAACTAAATATTCCATCAGGGATTGATATTGAAGTAAAATTATAAAATAAATAACGAGAATCTTTATTGTTCTCGTTATTCATTTGTTTTATTTAATTAATACATAAGCTCTTCCTGATGAGTAAGTATTGTACAATCAGTTGTTGGATATGCAACACATGTTAAAACATAATTAGAAGATATTTGATCGTCATCTAAAAAAGATTGATCTGATTGATCAATCTCTCCTTCTTGTAAGAGACCTACACATGTAGAGCAAGCACCTGCTCTACAAGAATAAGGCATTTGAATTCCCAAATCTTCTGCTACATCTAAAATATATTCATCATCAGGACATTCAAACTCTTGTTTTCCTTCGTCAAAATGCTCTGCATTCACCAAAGTGACTTTATAAGTAGTCATAATAGATATCTCCAATAATATTGAGTAAAGATACAATAAAAATAAATCTTGATTTATTTTTATCTTAATATCTTATTAGAAATTAAATCATAAACCAAGAAATAATATAAAATATAATGTCATAAACAAGACTATAAACCGAAAAACAATGTAAAGAAGGTCAAAGATTTTTCAGATAAATTTACAAAATTAATAAAATGATAAGTACCTTACTAAAATCACAAATTAAAAACATGGAAGTTCTGGAACCCCAGAAAAAAGTACGACAAGACAACTTATTAACTGGTATTATTACAGAAATTAATGCATTAACTTATAGACTTTATATACAAGCATTCAGAAGACCCTCAACACTCATTGCTGGTATTATACAGCCACTATTATGGCTCCTATTATTTGGTGCTTTATTTCAAAATGCACCAGTTAGTTTATTAACTTCTGAAATGACATATGGAAGGTTTTTGAGTCCTGGTATTATTGTTTTTACAGCATTCACAGGTTCTATTAATGCTGGCTTACCACTAATGTTTGATAGAGAATTTGGATTTTTAAATCGGCTTTTAATGTCTCCTATGTATTTACGTGACTCTATACTCTTCTCTTCTATGTATTTCATAACTACAATTACAATAATACAAACAATAGTTATAATTGCTTGTAGCTTAATAATATCACCAAGCAGAATAAGTTTATTACAAATATGTGTCTTTTTTCTTATTGTTTTTTTAGTTACATTGAGTACATCAAGTATAAGTATATGTTTAGCTTTTATACTTCCCGGACATATCGAATTACTAGCTTTTATCTTACTAATGAATCTTCCTATGCTATTTTCTAGCACTGCTTTAGCACCACTCTCATTTATGCCATGGTGGTTACAAATTATAGCAAGTATCAATCCTTTGACATATGCAATAGAAAGTATAAGATCTATATTAATGCATAAACATATATGGAATGATTATATTCTTGTACATAGTATATGGTTTGATTTTAAACTTATTGACAGTATTTGCTTACTTGTCATTAGCAATATAATTAGTTTTATCTTAGTCAAAAAAACTCTTTCTTATAAATTTGAATAGAAAACGACGAATATTATTAGAATAACAATATTATACTGTTATAATACATAGAGAGTAACAAAAAGCAAGATAGTGTAAGAAAAGCAATATATTAATTTTCTGTTATAGGAGGCACGTAGCTCAATGGGACTACCATGGTATCGCGTACATACGGTTGTTTTAAATGATCCTGGACGCCTAATATCTGTACATTTAATGCATACAGCATTAGTAGCAGGCTGGGCTGGTTCAATGGCACTATACGAATTAGCTGTTTTTGATCCTTCAGATCCTGTTCTTAACCCAATGTGGAGACAAGGCATGTTTGTAATGCCTTTTATGGCTCGATTAGGTGTGACTGATTCGTGGGGTGGATGGAGTATTACAGGAGAAAGTGTCTCAAATCCTGGCTTATGGAGTTTTGAAGGTGTTGCAATAACACATATTGTATTATCAGGAATGTTATTTTTGGCGTCAATTTGGCACTGGGTTTATTGGGATCTTGAATTATTCAGAGATCCACGCACAGGAGAACCAGCTTTAGATTTACCAAAAATTTTTGGAATACACCTTCTTCTATCCAGCTTACTATGCTTTGGATTTGGAGCATTTCATACCACAGGACTATTTGGACCAGGTATTTGGGTTTCTGATGCATATGGAGTAACGGGTAAAGTGCAGCCTATAGCTCCTGCATGGGGTCCTGATGGCTTTAATCCTTTCAATCCAAGTGGAGTTGCATCACATCACATCGCTGCTGGAACAGTAGGAATTCTAGCAGGACTATTTCATTTAACAGTACGACCGCCACAACGGCTATATAGAGCACTAAGAATGGGGAACATTGAGACCGTGCTTTCTAGTAGTATTTCAGCCGTTTTCTTTAGTGCATTTGTTACATGCGGTACAATGTGGTATGGTTCTGCTACGACACCTTTAGAATTATTCGGACCGACAAGATATCAATGGGATAGTGGATTCTTTCAACAAGAAATAGAAAGACGAATTGAAAATTCACTAAATGCAGGTTCGACACCCGAAGAAGCATGGTCTAAAATACCGGATAAACTAGCCTTTTATGATTATATAGGTAATAATCCTGCTAAAGGTGGGCTATTTAGAGCTGGACCAATGGATAAGGGAGATGGAATTGCAGAAGCATGGCTAGGTCATCCTATTTTTCAAGACCAAGATGGTCGAGAATTAACAGTTAGAAGAATGCCCGCATTTTTTGAAACTTTTCCAGTAATACTTGTAGATAAAGATGGAATTATTCGGGCAGATATCCCTTTTAGAAGAGCCGAATCAAAGTACAGTATTGAACAAGTAGGAATAACTGTTAATTTTTACGGAGGAAAACTTAACGGGAAAGCATTTTCTGATGCACCAAGTGTAAAAAAATATGCACGTAAAGCTCAGTTAGGAGAAGTATTTGAATTCGACAGAACAACACTCGAATCAGATGGAGTTTTTAGAAGTAGTCCACGAGGATGGTTTACATTTGGACATGCAAACTTTGCACTCATATTCTTTTTTGGTCACTTATGGCATGGATCAAGAACTATCTTTAGAGATGTATTTGCTGGTATTGGTGCAGAAGTTACAGAACAAGTCGAATTTGGAGCATTTCAAAAACTTGGTGATAGAAGTAGTAAAAAACAAGGAGCTGTATAAAAAGTAATGTTAGTGTAGTTTCATATACTACCAAAAACCAATCAATATAGGAGAGTACAATGGAAGCACTGGTCTATGTATTTTTATTAGTAGGAACTTTAATGGTTATCTTCTTTGCTGTTTTTTTTAGAGATCCTCCAAGAATTGCTAAATAAACTTCAATCTACAAATATGTAATTGTAGCTTCATAAAAACACTCTCAAAATCTTGACAATAAAAGAGAGTGTTTTTTTTATTAGGTTAAAATTTGGATATTTACTCCTCATGTTCTTCAAAAGGATCTCTTAGCTCTTTAGAAATAGGACCAAAAGCTGTATATATAGAGTAAGCTGTAACACCTAATAACAGACTCGAAATAAAAATGCTAAGAACTGTTGCAGTTTCCATAAATAAAGTATAAATAAAGTTAAGTTATTTTTATAATATTATTATATAGATATAACACAATATAAAAACAAATAAATAACATATGGCATTAAGAACTAGATTAGGAGAGATATTAAGACCTTTAAACTCTGAGTATGGAAAAGTAGCACCTGGATGGGGAACAACGCCTATTATGGCTGTATTTATGCTCTTATTTTTTCTATTTTTGTTAATTATCTTACAAATATACAATTCTTCATTGATTTTAGAAAATGTAGATGTAGACTGGGCAACATTAGGTAACTAACTTATCTAGAATGAAGACATTATAGTATTATCAGAAAGTGATAATGCTATAATGTTCTACAACAAATTTTAAAGTCTAAATCAACTCACTAAGCTTAATTCATTCTCTGCAAAATTATTACTATTCACACCACTATAAGCCTCTTTAACGAATCTAACCGATATAGGATATTTTATATCTTTATCGACCTTGGCAACAGTACCTGTATCTTGGTACCAATAAGACTCTCTTCTTAAGATTTTAACAACTGAACCTTTTTTTATCATAAATTCAATAAAAAATAAAAATAAACATAAACATAAATACATGAGAAAGATTATACCAAAATTTATTATTTAATATGATAAATTTTTAACTTTTGTAAACAAAAAACATACGCCCACATGGTTTTTAGATGATATAGTTGCCTAGAAAATATTAAAGATGTTACATTTATTTAAATACAAAAATTAAAGATTCTAAAAGCTAAAAATATGAAATTATCTTGGAAAACTTTTTTACTCTGGTCTTTACCTATATTGGTAGTTAGTTTTTTCTTATGGCAAGGTTTTCTTGCTCCAACAAGCAATGACTTGCAATCAAATATCGCAAGTTCAAGAATGACATATGGTCGCTTCTTGGAATATTTAGACATGGGCTGGGTAAAGAGAGTAGATATGTACGATAGTGGTCATACTGCAATTGTAGAGGCTGTAGGACCAGAATTAGGAAACAGGGTACAAAAAATTAGAGTTGAATTACCTACAAGCGTGCCTGAACTCATTACAAAACTAAAAAAAGCTAATGTAGATTTAGATGCACATCCAACAAAAAATACTACTGCTATCTGGAATTTAATTGGTAACCTAATATTTCCGTTATTCTTAATTGGCGGATTAGCACTGTTGTTTCGTAGGTCTAATAATCCAACAAGTGGACCAGGTCAAGCGATGTCTTTTGGAAAATCGAAAGCATTATTTCAGATGGAAGCAAAAACTGGAATAGTCTTTGATGATGTAGCCGGTATTGATGAAGCAAAAGAAGAATTTGAAGAAGTTGTAACTTTTTTGAAACAACCAGAATCTTTTACAGCAGTTGGGGCTAAAATACCAAAAGGTGTTTTATTAATTGGACCACCAGGAACAGGAAAAACTTTGTTAGCAAAGGCTATTGCAGGTGAAGCGAACGTGCCTTTTTTTAGTATATCAGGATCAGAATTTGTTGAAATGTTTGTAGGCGTAGGTGCATCAAGAGTGAGAGATTTATTTAAAAAAGCAAAAGAAAATGCACCCTGTATTATATTTATTGATGAAATTGATGCAGTGGGAAGACAAAGAGGAACAGGAGTAGGTGGAGGTAATGATGAGCGTGAACAAACATTAAATCAACTATTGACAGAAATGGATGGATTTGAAGGAAATACTGGTGTAATCGTAATTGCTGCTACTAATAGAGCTGATATTTTAGATTCTGCTCTATTAAGACCTGGACGATTTGATAGACAGGTGGCAGTTGAAGTACCTGATTTCAAAGGTAGACTAGCTATATTAGATGTACACGCACGTAACAAAAAGTTAGACAAAAACGTATCCCTATCTATAATAGCTAGAAGAACACCAGGTTTTTCTGGAGCGGACTTAGCAAACTTATTAAATGAAGCAGCTATATTGACGGCTCGAAAAAGAAAACAGGCAATTACTCTAAACGAAATTGATGCATCTATAGATAGGGTAGTAGCTGGGATGGAAGGAACTCCTTTAATTGATAGCAAAAGTAAGCGTCTTATAGCATATCACGAAATAGGACATGCAATAGTTGGCACACTATTAGATGATCATGACCCTGTACAAAAAGTAACTTTAATTCCTAGAGGACAGGCCAAAGGACTGACATGGTTTACGCCATCAGAAGATCAAAGCTTAATATCCAGATCACAAATAAAAGCTAGAATAATGGGTGCGTTGGGCGGAAGAGCTGCTGAAGAGGTTGTATTTGGTGATGCAGAAGTTACAACAGGAGCCAGTAATGATTTACAACAAGTAACGTCAATGGCAAGACAAATGGTTACTCGCTTTGGTATGTCCAATATAGGACCTTTTTCTCTTGAGAACGAAGAGGCTAATCCATTTTTAGGAAGGGGAACCAGTGCTTCATCTGAATATTCAGATGAAATTGCTATTAAAATCGATAAGCAGATACAATCAATTGTTCAGGAATGTCATAACAGAGCAGTCTGCATTATCAAAGACAATAGAGTAGTCATTGACAGGCTTGTTGATTTACTAGTGGAAAGAGAAACAATTGGAGGTGAAGAATTTAGAGAAATAATAGATGAATACACACCAATACCAGAAAAGCAACAATATGCAAATCTATAGAAAGGTGAACGGGACTGACGGGATTCGAACCCGCAACTTCCGCCGTGACAGGGCGGTGCTCTAACCAATTGAACTACAGTCCCATTACACAACTTATACTTACACTTAAAAACAAATTTGTCAAACATAAAATTATCAAAGACATACAATCAAATAATGATAGCTAAGTAATTGATGTAAAATAAAGGAGAGGAAGGGATTCGAACCCTCGGTATAGAAAAAACTATACAACAGATTAGCAATCTGCCGCTTTCGACCACTCAGCCACCTCTCCCAAAAAATATCTATAGCAATTCAAAAACTCTTTAATGGCTCAGGCGGGATTTGAACCTGCGACCTTGGGCTTATGAGTCCCCTGCTCTGACCAACTGAGCTACTGAGCCTCTCACTAATACAAAATTATTATAACACTATATAAACAAATGGAACAGCTATTATTACTTATAAGATTACTATTTAAAGAGTCAATGTAGATCCTACTCCTGTCACTGTAAATAATTCTAAAAGTAATGCATGTTCAACACGGCCATCAATAATATGAGCTGATTTCACATTGCCTTCGAGAGCATCGATACAACAATCAACCTTAGGTATCATTCCACCAAAAATAATATTATTAATTTTTAAATTTTCTACATCTGAAACTTTTAAATTTTTATACAGTGTAGTTTTCTCATTTATATCCTTCATAATTCCTGGAGTATCTGTTAATAATATTAATTTATCAGCTTGTAACGATCGTGCGATAGCACTTGCTACTGTATCAGCATTAATATTATAGGTTTGACCATCTTTACCTAATGCTATACTAGTTATAACAGGAATATAACCTTTATCTAAAAAAACAGTCAATAACTTATTATTAACTTCCTGTACTTTACCAACAAAATTTTCTACTTCATTAAATAGTTTAGATGCGACTATTAATTTACCATCTTTGCCAGATAAACCAATTGCGCATGAGTCTTTTCTGTTTAGTAAAGAAACTAATTCTTTATTTACCTTACCAACTAAAACCATTTCAACAATTTCCATAGTTTGCTTGTCTGTAATCCTAATGCCATTATGGAATTTAGGTTCTATTGAGTTTTTTCGTAACCAACTATTTATGATAGGACCGCCACCGTGTATCAGAACTAGCTTTATACCGATAGAAGATAAAAATAATATATTTTCTATTACTTGGTGCTTAAGTTTTTCAGTTGTCATTGCAGCACCACCATACTTAATTACAATTATACTACCAGATAGTTTTTGAATAAAAGGCAAAGCATCGTTTAATATTTGTACGCGATCAAATTTACTTAGCATTCTTAATCCTTTAGCTTAATAAAAAAACACTTATATCATAAAATTATATGCAGAATTTCTGGAACAATATAAATAAATATCCAAAGTTTTTTATCTCAATTATTGTAGGGTTTTTCTTGACAACTTTTCGACCCGTTTTTGAGTCATTAGAGAGCAAAAAAAATAGATATTCAGTAGCAATAATAACACTAATTTTAATGACAACAATTAGTAAGATTCTTTTTTTAATGCTAGGAACAAATAAAATTTAGGTAACAGTACTATTATTTAATATTATAATAAAATTGAACACATGTAATATTGTATATAACAATAATACTACTATCCATTTCTAAATTTATTATCTAATATATCATATATCTAATCTATTAATTACCAATCTTAAATTAAAAATGTCTATATCAACTAAAAGAGTTACAGGTGCCTTCGCATTAATGGATAGTTTAGTTAACCATAATGTTTCATGTATATTCGGCTATCCTGGTGGTGCTATATTGCCTATCTATGATGAATTATATCGTTGGGAAAATTTAAATAAAATAAAGCATATTCTATGCAGACATGAGCAAGGTGCATCTCATTCTGCTGATGGTTATTCTCGTTCTACTGGTAAAGTAGGTGTTTGTTTTGCTACTTCTGGTCCAGGTGCAACTAACTTAATTTCTGGAATTGCTACAGCCCAAATGGATTCTGTTCCTCTTGTATTAGTGACAGGACAAGTTGCTAGAGCTTTTATTGGTACTGATGCATTTCAAGAAGTTGATATTTTTGGTATAACATTACCAATTGTTAAACATTCTTATGTTGTTCGAGATGCTCGTGATATGGCAGAAATTGTTGCATCATCTTTTTATATTGCTACACATGGCAGACCTGGTCCTGTTTTAATCGATATACCGAAGGATGTTGGATTAGAGAAATTCATTTATAAGCCTGTTAGCCCCGGAAGCGTTTCTTTGCTAGGTTGTAGGCCTACTTTAGTTCCAAAAGTTAAACAAATTATGAAAGTTGTAAAGCTGATACAGCAGTCTAGCCAGCCTCTATTTTATATTGGTGGAGGATCTATCATAGCTAGCGCTCATGATATAATTCAAAAACTATCTCTCTACTTTCAAATACCGGTAACAACTACTCTAATGGGTAAAGGAATTATTGATGAAAATAATGAACTTTCTCTTGGCATGTTAGGAATGCATGGTACGGCCTATGCTAATTTTGCTGTTAGTGAATGTGATCTGTTGCTTGCTTTAGGCGCTAGATTTGATGATAGAGTTACAGGGAAGTTAGATGAATTCGCCTGTAATGCTCAAGTTGTCCATATAGATATTGATTCTGCTGAAGTCGGTAAAAATAGAATTCCACAAGTTGCTATTATTGGAGATGTTAAAGATGTATTAACAGCTATTGTTAATTATATTGAGGATCATAGTTCTATTGTACCTATTGCAGATCAGACGCGGTCTTGGTTAGAAAGAATATCTTATTGGAAAAAACAGTACCCTTTGTTAATTCCTAAAAATGTTAATCATTTATCTCCGCAAGAAATTATTTCATCCCTTTCTTGTATTGTGCCAACAGCTTATTTTACTACTGATGTAGGTCAACATCAAATGTGGGCAGCTCAATTCTTAAATGTGTTACCTAGGCATTGGATTTCTAGTGCTGGTTTAGGAACTATGGGTTATGGTTTACCTGCAGCAATTGGTGTACAAATTGCGCATCCTAATCAAATAGTTGTCTGTTTGAGCGGCGATGCGAGTTTCCAAATGAATTTACAAGAATTAGGTACAATTGCTCAATATAATTTGCCTGTGAAAATTATTATTATAAATAATAGGTGGCAAGGAATGGTAAGACAATGGCAACAAGCTTTTTATGGTGAACGTTATTCTCATTCAAATATGGAAAAGGGATCTCCCAACTTTATAGATTTAGCCAAATCTTTTGGTATCCTAGGAATAGATATTGAAGATAGAAGCAATATGTTCGAATTATTAACAAAGGCTTTGAGTTATAACGGCCCGTGTTTAATTAATTGTAAAGTTACTGAAGATGAAAATTGTTACCCTATGGTTGCTCCAGGTAAAAGTAATGCTCAAATGATTGGTATTGCTAAGCAGTCGAAGAATCTAAATCTATTAACTAAAGGTGAGATCTCATAAACCTTTTAAAAGCTAAATATAACTAAATAAAAGCCCTTAATGAGAATTGAACTCATGATCTTCTTCTTACCAAGAAGAGGCTTTACCATTAAGCTATAAGGGCTTCTAGAAATTGGGCCGGGTTGGATTTGAACCAACGTAGGCAAAGCCAGCGGATTTACAGTCCGCCCCCATTAACCACTCGGGCACCGACCCATTAGTTCTTCAACGTATACTACCAAATATATAAAAAAAAAGCAATTTATGTAAGAAATATTGGCGCTTAGTATATGGATACAACTGGATTCGAACCAGCGACTTTTACGATGTCAACGTAATACTCTAACCAGCTGAGTTATGTATCCTTAAATTATTCTTTCATCAGAATAAAAGTAAAAATGCCATTTTTATGTAAATTTTTGTTTAAGTCTTGTGGCTTTTCCAATTTTTTGTCTAAGGTAGTACAGCTTTGCACGTCTGACTTTGGACTTCCGAGTAATTGTTATCTTTGTTATTAGTGGAGAATGAACAAGATAAATCTTTTCTACTCCTACGTTTTGTAATATTTTTCTTACAGTTATTGTTGTATTTAATTGAGCATTATTTTTAGAAATAATAACTCCTTCAGAAAACTGTATTCTTTCTTTGCTACCTTCTTGTATTATGAGACCTATTTTAACAGTGTCTCCTACTTCAATATTTTCTAAATTTTTTTTCTTGAACTTATTTTCAATTTTCGAAATAATAGAAGGATCTGTTTTTGTAGTGAAATCCATAATTTTTATTCCGTGATTTTTTTACTTTATAATATTGTATTTAATCTTTATATACTTAGTCAACTATTTAGCTCTGCAATCTTTATTTGATTAATCAATTTTTGTTTTTAAAAATAAGACAAGCAAGCTAATTTAAAATTTAGATATTTTATTTTCTTAGTAAATAAGCAGGATTTATAAAAGGACCGGAAACTTTGGACTTTAATTTTAGAGCTAATCGATTAAATCTAAATGAAATAAAGATAGATAATTATTTTTAATTCTTTACTTAAATTATTTAATAGACTATGTTACTATTATTTAGTATCAAAGGTAATAATATTTTAATATTTAGCTGCTTCTTATTTATGTTTGAACGGTTTACAGAAAAAGCTATTAAAGTCATTATGCTAGCCCAAGAAGAAGCACGACGACTGGGTCATAACTTTGTAGGTACAGAACAAATCCTACTAGGGTTGATTGGAGAAGGCACTGGAATTGCCGCACAAGTTTTAAAGTCAATGAATGTAAATCTCAAGGATGCTCGTATTGAGGTTGAAAAAATTATTGGTCGTGGTTCTGGTTTTGTAGCAGTTGAAATACCTTTTACTCCGCGAGCAAAAAGAGTTCTAGAGTTATCTTTAGAAGAAGCACGACAGTTAGGTCATAACTATATTGGTACAGAGCATTTATTAATGGGTTTAGTACGTGAAGGAGAAGGAGTAGCTGCACGTGTTTTAGAAAACTTAGCTATTAATGTCTCTTCAATAAGAACAGAAGTAATTCAAATGCTAGGTGATAATGCTGAGGCTAATGCCAATGGAAGTAACAGTACGCAAGCTAGAAGTAAAACACCGACGCTTGAAGAATTTGGTTCTAATTTGACGGAATTGGCAATTGAAGGTGTTTTAGATCCAGTTGTTGGTAGACAGAAAGAAATTGAAAGAGTTATTCAAATACTAGGTCGCAGAACAAAAAATAATCCAGTTTTAATAGGTGAACCAGGTGTAGGAAAAACAGCTATTGCGGAAGGCCTGGCTCAAAGAATAGCAAATAGAGATATCCCATCTATTTTGGAGGATAAATTAGTTGTGACTTTGGATGTAGGACTTTTAGTTGCAGGTACTAAGTATAGAGGTGAATTTGAGGAACGCCTAAAAAGAATTATGGATGAAATCAAATCTGCGGATAATGTTGTTTTAGTTATAGACGAAGTTCATACTTTAATTGGTGCAGGAGCAGCAGAAGGAGCCATAGATGCTGCTAATTTATTAAAACCAGCTTTGGCTAGAGGTGAACTACAATGCATTGGAGCTACAACTCTTGAAGAATATCGTAAGCATATTGAAAAAGATGCTGCTCTAGAGAGACGTTTTCAGCCTGTACTAGTTGGTGAACCTAGTGTTGAAGAGACTATTGAAATATTATTCGGACTAAGGGATCGTTATGAAAAGCATCATCAATTAAAAATGTCAGATGCTGCTCTAGCTGCTGCTGCTAAGTATGCAAATCAGTATATTTCAGATCGTTTTTTACCTGATAAAGCAATTGATTTAATTGACGAAGCTGGTTCGCGAGTACGCTTATTGAATTCTCAACTGCCACCGGCTGCTAGAGAGTTGGATAAAGAATTAAGAGCTGTTTTAAAAACTAAGGACGAAGCAATAAGAGCACAAAAGTATGAAAAAGCAGAGCAGTATAGAACGCGTGAAATGGAAATTAAAGCTCAAATAGCAGCAATCGCACAAAGTAAAAAAAGTGAGCCTAATTTACAAATAGACGATCCGGTAGTTACGGAAGAGGATATAGCTGAAATCGTTGCTTTCTGGACTGGTATACCTGTCACTAAGTTAACAAAAAGTGAGTCTGAAAAACTAATGCACATGGAAGAAACACTACATGGTCGTATTATTGGTCAGGATGAAGCTGTTGTTGCAGTGTCAAGGGCAATAAGAAGAGCAAGAGTTGGTTTAAAAAACCCAAGTAGACCTATAGCTAGTTTTATCTTTTCAGGCCCAACTGGTGTAGGAAAAACGGAGTTAACTAAAGCTCTAGCTTCTTATTTTTTTGGAGCCCAAGAAGCTATGGTTCGCTTAGATATGTCTGAATATATGGAGAGACATACAGTTTCTAAATTAATTGGATCACCTCCTGGTTATGTAGGTTACAGTGAAGGCGGTTATTTAACAGAAGCAGTCCGTAAACGTCCATATACAGTTATTTTATTCGATGAAATAGAAAAAGCACATCCAGATATTTTTAACCTTCTATTACAAATTTTAGAAGATGGTAGATTAACAGATGCGAAAGGAAGAACTATTGATTTCAAGAATACCCTTTTAATTATGACATCTAATATCGGTTCTAAAGTTATTGAAAAAGGTGGAGGTAGTTTAGGCTTTGAACTAGGAGAATCTCAAACAGAATCTCAGTATAATAGAATTAAATCATTGGTGAATGAAGAATTAAAGCAATATTTCCGCCCAGAATTTCTTAACAGACTTGATGAAATTATTGTTTTTAGACAACTTACCAAAGACGAAGTTAGAGAAATAGCTGATATTATGTTAAAGGAAGTATTTGATCGTATTGGACAACAAGAAATAGAGTTAGATGTTACTGAAAGATTCAAAAATAAATTAGTTGATGAAGGTTATAATCCTAGTTATGGTGCCCGCCCTTTACGTCGAGCAGTTATGAGGTTACTAGAAGACAGTTTAGCAGAAGAAGTTTTATCTGGAAAAATTAAAGCAGGTGATAGTGCAGTCGTTGATGTAACAGATGAAGGAAATGTTAAAGTATTACTAGGTGAAAAGCTGAAGCTTTCTTAATAAGAATATTATTCTGTTGTTACTCACTTTAAAAAAAAATTTATTATTTTAAAGTGAGTCAATAATGCCAGGAACCAGATTTGAACTGGTGACACGAGGATTTTCAGTCCACTGCTCTACCAACTGAGCTATCCCGGCCACTACATAACTATATCAAAACTTGATTCTTATTGCAATTAATTTAATCAACAGAGAAACTCACCATATCATAGTTTTTAGTACTTTTGAATACTGTATTTTTTTTATAAAAAATAAGTTGAAAAGTACCAGTGGGACCATTTCTATTTTTAGAAATAATCATCTCTAAAATCTTGCTTTTAGAATTTTGTTCTATATTAACATTATTGTCGTAAAGCATCATCACTATGTCAGCATCTTGTTCTATGGAGTTGTGTATGATTAAATGATTGGAAATAAGGTTTAAATACCGATTTTTACTAATATCATAGACTAAACTGTAATGTGCAAAGTTAATATTTTTAATAAGAGCAACTTCTGTAATTTTTTTCTTATTAATGATAACAATTTCTTTTTTCTCTTCGATTTGATTTTGACAATACCAGTAATGTTTTATTAATAATTTATGGTTGTCAGTAACTTGTAGTATTGATTTTGTAAATAACGAAAAAATATAATTGGTTAGTAGGTAAATATAATAGATATAATCATCTATTCTCTTTTTGTCTAAAATAGAGTCTTTAGTTTTGCCTGTGAAGTATTGTAAGCATATTTGCGTTTTGTAATTTAATATTTGTTTTACTTTTAGTTTGTTTTTATAATCAATATTGATTCCAAGTTTCAAGCCTAAACATCCGCTTTCTTTTAAATCAGACAATATAGGTCTTTTGCTCACTCTTTTTTCAATACTCCGGTTTAACTGTGATAGTATGAGAACAGGTAAAAATAAGTTCTGAGCCATAATTTTAAGTTCTCTTGTAATGTATGTGAGTTCCTGTTGCCTGTTATCGGCATTAAAGTGTATTGTTTTGATCAATTGTAAATAATCAATAATAACTATTGCTGTATGGTTAGTTTTTTTTATTGCTAATTCAGAAATCAACTTAATGTTATCAATGTGAACGTTAGAGCTATCATTGATATAAAGTTGGGATTTCAGTAGCTTATTACAAATACTTTGTATAGTCTTCCATTGATAGAGATTAATTTGTCCTGTAATAATTTCATTAATTGAAAGGCATGATCCAATAGATATTAGCTTATAGATAATTTGTATTTTTGTCATTTCAAGACTAAAAATAATAATATCTGTTAATGTGTTTTGCAGTTTTATTAAATTATAAATTATATTTATCGCAAAAGATGTTTTCCCTGTAGATGGACGACCAGCTATTACAATTAAATCTCCATTAGGTAAGCCTTGGGTCATTTTATCAAGTTTTTCAAATCCAGAAATGACAAATGGTCTATTTTTTGAAAGTTTATTCTCAGTTATATTTTTTATTAAGTCACTTACTAAATGATGAAAGTTGTCAAGTTTTTTTATTTTTCTTTGCTCACTAATATAATTAATATATTTGGATGCTTTAATGTATATTTCTTCACTTGACAAGTTATGGATGTATGCTAATTGAATAATATTATATCCATACTGAATTAGTAGTCTTTTATGATAATTATGACGAAGATTACTTATTAGTTTGTAAATATAAAAAGTTATATTTACTGAAGAAATAAAAACTTGGCTTTTTTTTACTATTTGTATAATTTTTTTTGTACCCCCAATGATTGCTAGTGTTTTTGTGCTCTTTAAAGTATGTACTAGATTAATTATGTTGATTTCTTTTTTATTTTTGATCGAGATCAAATTTCTATATATTATTTGATTTGATTCTATGAAAAAATATTCTACTTTTATTTCCTTGAATATATTGTTGAATTTCTCTGGATGTAGTAATATACTACCAAGCAAAATCTCCTCTGCAACTTTGTTACATGGGGGAATTAGATTACAATAGATATTACTCATAATTAATATTGGAGTGTTTATGCAGAAAGATAAGAATAGGAATGTCTTCTTTTGATTTTTTGTAAAAAAGAAGACTTATTTATCAATTATGATAGTTTTGATAAACATTTAAATATGATTAGGTATTACCTGCAGTTTTAAGTTGACTCTAATATCCTTAGTTATATTAATTTGGACTATGTAGACACCAATATATTTAATATCGGGTATTACTATTTGCTTTTTTTCAAGTTTTAGTCCTGTATAGTTTACTATTGCAGCAATAACTTCTTTCTCATTAACACTACCGAAAATTTGTTGATTTTCACCGATTTTCTTTTTTATATTAATTTTTGAGATTTGTTCTAAGTTTTTTTGTTTTAGTATAGCCTGAGTTTTGTTGGCTTCTAAATGTTTGTTTTCTATGTCTTTTAACATGTTTACATGTTTAAGTTTACCAGTTGTTAAAATTTCTGCTATTTTGTTTGGGATTAAATAATTTAATGCATAACCGTTAGCAACGCTGAGTATTGTTCCCGGTTTACCAAGTATACAGTTTTTCTGTGTAATAATAATTTGTTTTTTTTTCTTCATGAGATAAGAGGACTAAATTTTTTGATAATTTATTTAACAGTATGAAAATAATTATATACAATACAAAGTTTATATGATAGATCTAAAGTTAAATTGGATGAATTTTAAGTAAAAGATTTATTTTTTATACTGACTTCAATCGTAAACTATTTAACATTTATAATTAAATACACTAATATATGTACTTTTATGATTTGTTTACTAAAAGAAGTTTTTTACTTTTATCTGTAAATTCTTGTGTTATTAAGTTTTGAGATTTTTAAATTATACTATATATAGTAGAAAGAAGTTGAGTCTAAATTTTTGCTTTAATTAGTTAAGCAGAAACAGATTCTAAATGAAATTTATGTGATATTATATTGAATATATCCTATTAAGCCGTTTTTCAATCTTGTATTGCTAATATTATGCTTATCTAAAATACTTGATGCTATTATAGATCTTGAGTTTTGACTACAATAAATAATAAGTGTTTTATTTTGTACTTGATGTAATATACCTATAGTTGCAATTGATTTTTTATATAAAATTTCTTGTAGTGGTATATTAATTGCATTATTTATATGTTTTTGATTAAACTCAGCTTTTTGTCTTACATCTATAATAACAATATCCTTTTCTTTTTGAAGTTTTTCGTTCAAGCAACTAGCAGTAATAGTTAGTGAATTATTTCTATTTATTTTGTTCTTTTGTTTAGCTATCAGATTGTTAAATTGAGGACGTATACGTTTTCTTTTGAATGACATCTCAAGCATATTGTAAACTAATAAGTAACCACTGAAAACTTTTCCTATTCCAGTAATAACTTTAATAGCTTCTGAAACTTGCATGATTCCTATTACTCCAGTTAAGACCCCCATAATACCAGATTCATTACAGTTCCCTCCTTCTATTGATAGGTGATTCGGATATAAGTCTGAATATTCAGGACCATTTTTATAATTAAATACACTAATATGTCCCTCAAAATTTTGTACAGCTCCATAAATATGAACTTTATGTAAGTGTTTACACGCTAACTCTACAGTATATCTTGTTTTGAAATTATCGCTGGTATCTAAGACAATATCATATTGCCTAATAATATTTATTGAGTTAATTTCTGTTAAGATACTTGTATAAATTTCAATATTACAATCAGGATTTAGATTTTTGAACTTATTTTTAATACACTGTACTTTAAATTTACCTATATCAAGCTTTGTGTAAAGTATTTGTCTATGTAAATTTGACAAAGAAACCTTATCGTCATCTACAATTCCAATATTACCAATACCTGATGCTACTAAATATAAGATACTAGGACAGCCTAGTCCACCTGCTCCAATTATTAAAATACGTGCTTTTTTTATTCTTATTTGCCCTTTTATTCCGATTTTATTGAGTACAATGTGTTTTGCATATATCTTATATTCTTCGGAAGATAAGTAAACAGGCCTTGATGGTTCATTTGTCATTATATTTTACTAAGCGATAAGATAGCTAATTAATTTTTGATATTAATAATATTCACTAGTTAATGATTCACTTTGTACTAAGTTTATCTATTATAATGGTTTTGTACGCCTTTAGTTCAGCTGGTAGAACGTAGGTTTCCAAAACCTGATGTCGAGGGTTCAAGTCCTTCAGGGCGTGTTACCGGAGAATTAATATAGATTGTGAAGCTTACATATTTTGCTTATTTTTATAGCTACTTGGGTTAGGTGATTAATTTATTTTTAAGATATTTGCGTGATTGTTATCTATTTCTAAATATTATATATTATAGAACAATTGTGGTGTAATTTTATTATCTGTTTTTATTTAAGGGTTATTTCTTATGGCAAAAAAAGTTATTGGTCTTGTAAAGTTAGCCTTACCTGCAGGGAAAGCAACTCCAGCTCCTCCTATAGGCCCTGCACTAGGCCAACATGGTGCAAATATTGTTATGTTTTGTAAGGAATACAACGCAAAGACGGCTGAAAAAATAGGTTTAATAATTCCAGTTGAAATTTCCATTTATGAAGATCGTAGTTTTTCATTTATCCTAAAAACTCCTCCAGCTTCTATATTACTAGCAAAAGCAGCTGGAATTCAAAAAGGTTCAGGTAAACCGAACCTTAATAATGTTGGTTATATTTCTAAAAGTCAGTTGCAAGAGATAGCTGCTACAAAATTACAAGATTTAAATACTAAAGATTTAAATAAAGCTATGTCAATTATTAGTGGTACTGCTAAAAGTATGGGTATTAGTATTAATTAGTTATTTCAGGAGGTTTGATTATTTATATGCGTAAACATTCTCGTCGCTTTGAGCAAATTCTCTACAATTTAGAAAGTAAAAAGGTTTATAGTGCAGTAGAAGCAATAATTTTATTGAAGAGCTTGTCTAATGTGAAATTTGTAGAAACTATGGAGGCTCATATTTCTCTCGGCCTAGATCCTAAACATGCTGACCAGCAATTGCGTTCTACTGTTATACTACCTAAAGGAACTGGTAAAAAAGTTAGAGTTGCCGTTATTACAAAAGGGGAAAAAGCTAATGAAGCTAATTTTGCCAATGCAGATATAGTAGGGTCTGAGGATTTGATTAATGAAATTATACAAGGTCGTTTAGACTTCGATAAATTAATAGCAACACCAGATGTCATGCCATTAATCGCTAAATTAGGTAGAATCTTGGGTCCAAGAGGATTAATGCCTTCTCCAAAAGCAGGAACAGTAACTATTGATTTAGCTAATGCAATTAATCAATTTAAGTCTGGAAAGTTAGAATATCGAGTAGATCGCGCCGGTGTTTTACACGTACCTTTTGGTAAGCTGAATTTTCAAGTGGATGATCTAAATATAAATTTAGTAGCCTTTAGAGATTCTATTGAAAAAAATCGTCCATCAGGTGCAAAAGGTAGGTATTGGAAATCTATGCATTTATCTACTACTATGGGTCCATCTATACCTATTGATTTAAACAGTTTTGTGCATTAGTATTAAAAGTAAAAGCATATTAGCTTATGCCATAATAGACATTACTATTTTTATTTATCTGTTTATTCACTATTATATATTTATCTTATGACTAAAATTAATACAATTATTGATGATTTGAAATCATTAACTCTTCTAGAGGCAGCGGAATTAGTAAAAAAAATAGAAGAAACTTTTGATGTAGATGCATCTATAGCCCAAAATGCAGGTCCTGCATTTGTTTCAGGTGCTCTTGACAATAATTCTGCCTCCGAAATAGAAGAGAAAACAGAGTTTGATTTAATTTTAGAAGAAGTGCCAGCCCCTAAAAAAATTGCTATTTTAAAAGTTGTCCGTTCTATCACTGGTTTAGGATTAAAAGAAGCAAAATCCTTAGTCGAATCAGCTCCTAGACCATTAAAAGAAGACACATCGAAAGAAGATGTTGAGGAGATGAAAAGTAAATTGGAAGAAGCAGGAGCTAGAGTTTCAATTAAATAATCAAAAAAGTTTTAGGTGATTATAAAACCACCTAAAACTTTTTTGATTATTCAATTACAATTTGTTAAAAAAGCCCTAAAGTAATGGCTTTAGATAAAGGCATTGTTGCTCCTATACCTAACCAAATAGTGATAAATGTCCCTATTAAAAAAACTGTAGTTGCAATAGGTCTTCTAAAAGGATTTTGAAATTTGTTTACGTTTTCAATAAATGGAATCGTTATTAAGCCAGCTGGTACAGATGCCATAGATAGTACACCTATTAATTTATTAGGTATAACCCTTAATAAATTGAATGTAGGAAAGAAGTACCATTCGGGTAAAATTTCTAGTGGAGTAGCAAAGGGATTAGCTTTTTCTCCAATAGTAGATGGCTCTAGAATAGATAATCCTACATCACATGCAATTGTACCTAAAATTACCACTGGAAACATATAAAGTAAGTCATTGGGCCAAGCTGGTTCTCCATAATAGTGATGTCCCATTCCTTTTGCTAGTTTTGCTCGTAGTTTTGGATCTGTCAAGTCGGGCTTTTTGATAATAGACATATACTAATATTCCTATTTGATATTTTTTTATAAAGGTCCTGAAATTCCTTGTTTACGTATCATTAAGAAGTGCATTAACATAAATACTGCAGTTAGTAGTGGTAATACAAATGTGTGTAAACTATAAAACCTAGTTAAAGTACTTTGACCAACGCTTACACTTCCTCTTAATAGTTCTACTATGCTGCTTCCTACTACTGGTATAGCTTCAGGAACGCCTGTTACAATTTTAACCGCCCAGTAACCAATCTGGTCCCATGGTAATGAATATCCTGTAACACCAAATGATACAGTTAAAACTGCCAAGATAACACCTGTTACCCATGTAAGCTCACGAGGTTTCTTGAAACCACCAGTTAGATATACTCGAAAAATATGTAATATCAACATTAAAACCATCATACTAGCTGACCATCTATGAATAGATCTTATTAGCCATCCAAAATTAACATCTGTCATTATGTATTCTACAGACGAAAAAGCTTCTGCAACTGTTGGTCTATAATAAAATGTCATAGCAAAACCACTTGCTACTTGTATTAAAAACGATGTAAATACTATTCCCCCTATACAATAAAAAATATTGACATGAGGTGGAACATACTTGCTTGTTATATCATCTGCAATAGCTTGAATTTCTAATCTTTCTTCAAACCAGTCATATACTTTACCCATAATTTTAATTATCGTATTTTTTTACTTTGCTTTTAGACTACTTACTATCTTTATTCAAATAGTTTTATTTATAAAAGATATTATAACATGCTTCATTAGTTAAGTTCCCTATTGTCCAGGCTTTTAGATTTCATAGCAAAGCTTGAAAATATTTCTGATGTATATTTTTTTTTGATAGTTATAAGCCAATTTATTTGTTTTCAATAGATTTTTTATAATCATACTTACGTTATGTCTATTGCTACCGATTATGATACTAATAGTTGTTTGTGAAATGTAGAAAGGTATTTGGACCTTATTTTTTTCAGTTAATCCATACTCGCGGGCTAAAAACAAAATAAGTTGAATTATTCTTTGCTTAGTACACTTATGGGCAAGAATAATATTAATATTATCATACTGACTTATCGTTGATTTGAATAAATTTGCTATGTTTTTCAACGAATAGTTTGCTTTATTGTAATAAATGAAATCTTCCCATATAAAGCTCAGTAAAAATGTTTCTTTAATAGCTACTATACTATAATAGTAAGGAACGTTTTTTTTAGTACTTGAAATAATATTCTCTTCACTCAAAATGCTTTGTATCAGTATTTCTTCGTTAGAAAATACTTTTGCCAAATAGATAATACCATGTATTACTATAAAAGACTTATTGTTTTTTGTATTGGATGAGTAAATAATAGCATCGTCTTGCTTAAGATGATATAAGCAAAAAGGTATTTTAAATTCAGAGAAATGGTTAAGCCATTTCATAAATATAATTGTAGATTCAAAAAATAAATAATTTTCATTTTATTATATCATGGAGTTTTATGGCAAAAAATATTTTACTTGTAGACGATGATACTACATTAATAGATTCAATTGCTATATATTTAATATCTGAAGGATTTTCTGTTAATGTAGCTTATAGTGTTTATAATGCATTTAGTCTTATAAAAAAAAAATACCAGATCTAATTATTGCTGATATTGTGATGCCTAATTTAGATGGCTATGATTTTTTTAATATGTTGCGTGCAAATGATATAATGCACACTATACCTATTATCTTTTTGACAGCTAAAGGAATGACGGATGATAGAATAAAAGGATACGAGCTAGGTTGTAATGCTTATTTAACAAAGCCTTTCAATCCAAGAGAGTTAGTTTCTATTGTTAATAACGTATTTTACCATACAAAAGCTATAAAAAATAAAGATAAGAGAGATGAAAATGTAATATTTCAATCGGTCTTAGGATCATCTTTAAATGTAAATGAAATTAGACAAGGTTTAACATACAGAGAACAAACAATAATGAAATTAGTTGCGAGGGGTTTTATGAATAAAGAAATAGCAGCCAACTTAAATGTAAGCACTAGAAATGTTGAAAAATATGTTAGCCGATTACTTAGTAAAACCTCTACAAGGAATCGTACAGAGTTAGCTCAGTTTATTATAATTAACAACGTTAATTTATTTGAGGGCGAATGACGGGAATCGAACCCGCGAATGATGAAGTCACAATCCATTGCCTTAACCGCTTGGCTACACCCGCCGTATAATCTATTTTACTATACCAGTATAGTCTTTCTTATGTATTTATGTCTACTTTTTTTCTCAAAAAATTAAACCAATGCAAGTATCATATATTACAATTTTTATTAATGGTGAAGCATTTAATTGTTATAAAGAAATGTCTTTACAGGACTTACTTGAATATTTAAACTTTGATTTTAGTAATATTGTTGTTGAATATAATCAAGAAATCATCTCAAGTGATAAGTTTTGCCATATTAGTTTTAGTGATCAAGATAAAATAGAGGTTATTACAATTGTGGGAGGAGGTTAACTAATATCACGCCTAGAAACTGATATCCGGCCTTGCTCGATATCAACATGTATTATTTGTACTTTTAAACAA
Source organism: Sarcodiotheca gaudichaudii (assembly GCA_032355985.1). NCBI lineage: Eukaryota > Rhodophyta > Florideophyceae > Gigartinales > Solieriaceae > Sarcodiotheca > Sarcodiotheca gaudichaudii. The sequence continues at coordinate 42,356 of JAUKVZ010000013.1, forward strand.
TCACCAATATTAAAGATTTGTTTAATATCTACAATATTCTTATATCCTAATTCTGAAATGTGTAGTAAAGCTATTATGTTTGTATCTAGAAGTTCAATAAATACTCCATACACTTCAATTTTTATAATTGCCCCTTTAATTATTTCACCAATATTTAGTTTATTTGCTGCAAGGGATAAAATAGCTTTCTTGTTACTTAAAATAAGCTGATTGGTTTTCTCATCAGCTAATAGTAACTTACAATTTATAAAACTATTTTTAAGTGCTATCTTGTTTGCTTCCATAGTCAAATGAGAGTTTGGGATAAAACTCTGCAAGTTTTCTAGTAAAGTAATACATCCTCCTTTATTTCTTTTTTTTACTTTAAGTTTTAAGATAATATCTTCAGATTCTATTTGTTTAATTCTTTTCCATGCTCTAATGTATTCTAGTCGTTTTATTGAAAGTATTAGTTGTAGTGAATTTTTTTTACAGGCCATTACGAAAAATTCCCGTGTTTGATTATTTATACATATAGTTTCATAATTGTTGTTTAGTGAAGCTTCTTCATAAGGTAAATATCCTACTATTTGTGCTCCAATATCAACTAAAAATCCATTTGACTCTTGATTGAAAATTATTCCAGCGACAATATCACCAGGATTTAAGTTATAGTTGTAATTGTCTAGCATAGCTGCGAAGTTTGTTTCTGTGAATCCTGTGTAGAGCTTTATATTATCTTTTATCATATTATATTGTTTCTATATTATTCCATGGTGTATTATTATATTTGTGTAGAGTAAGCATAGGTAGTTACAAATTTTAAAACAAATTTGAGGAAAGTCCGGTCTCAATTTAAAAAAATATAGCTGTATAGTAAATAGTGTAGGTGACTACGAGGAAAGTGCCACAGAAAAAGACCGCTTTGATTTATTCAGAGTAAGGGTGCAAAGGTGCGGTAAAAGCGCACCAGAAATATTTTATAAGTATTTGCTAGGTAAACCCCATAGATAGAGTAAAGTAAGCGCTATTTTGTATAATGTTTTTTATAACTATATAATTATAATATCCAGATTAATACTGCAAGAAGTACTTAAAGTTATTTTCACTCTAGACTAATAACTACCCTTATTTATTTTACGTGATTAATCAATATAACTTAAATAAGTACAGAATCCGGCTTATGTCTTGCTCTCACATTTCTTGTCGTCTATTTTGTAATAAATTTTGAATCTTATTATTAATAAATTTAAGATCCTTATCGTTAAGTGTTCTATCTTTTGCTCTATATTTTATTCTTAGGGTTAAGTTGCGTTCATGTATTTTTTTATTGTAGTTTATATATTCATCAATTACTTCTATTGTTTCAATTAACGAATTAGAATTATCTGTTACTAATATATCGTGTATTATCATTTCTGCTGTTTCATTTCGACCGAGCTGAAGTGATATGTCTCGTGTTACGCTAGGATAATTGTAGTATGGTTTAAAAGTATGATTAAGATGTTTATTAGATTTGTTACCAACACTTCTTACTAATTCTAATAAATTGAGTTCAAAAATGTATGTATTGTGATCATAATTTAATAATTTTTTATACTTAGAACTAATTTGACCAAATATACCAATGATTTGCTTATTTCTTTTACTTGTAATTATTGTGGAACGATGAGGATGAAAAAATTCCTGGTACCTTCTTAGTATTTCAACATTGTAACGCATCCAATTAACATCTATTTTCAGTGTTTCAAAAAGCTCTTCGAGCATTCCTTTTGCATGAAACCAGTTTAAGGGTTTTCCTGTGTCTGCCCATGATATTCGAGAAAAGTTTGATTTACCAACAATACCTGCTATATGTAATTGTTCTATTTTATGACTGTTTACTGTATAGAATACTCGTCCAATTTCAAAACATTCTAAGCATAAGTTATTATTTTTTAAATTGTAACTTTTTGTATCCAGTAAGTTAGTAATTAAATTATTTCTTAATTGAGACTGATCTTCAAGTAATGGATTGTATAAGTTAATATTGCAATTACTGGTATTAGATTTCAATTTATCTTGAAGAGAGTAGTTTATAATTTCATGCATACCCATACTTCTTAATTTGTAACGAATATTTTCGATTAGTTTATGCATTGGAGATAAATTCCCTTTTCTTTTATTGTGAGGTATTTCATCAATAAATTTTTCAAATCCATAAATTCTTCCAATCTCTTCTATTATGTCGATAGATCTTTTTAAGTCTTGTATTCTATATTCAGGAACTTTTACAAAAAAATTATCATTGTTATATTTAGGTTGAAGGTTCAGTTGCTTAAGTAGTTGATATGTTTTTTTCGTATTTAGTTTGGTTTTAATACCTAGTGTATTGTTAATTTGCCCTTCTCTAATTTTGATAGTTTTTTCATTAGTTGCAGGAGCATGATATCCACTTGTCGCTTCAATTTTCCCTTTTGATAATATTTGAATTAAATGAACTGCTTCAGTATATGCATAGATGAAATCTTCTCTTGAAATCCCCTTAAGATGTTTATTCGATTTACTTGTTTGATATCTTTTCTTTACTGTAAGTTTTTGTACATAGCTTGTACTACAAATTTGTCCCAATATAAGAATAGAGTTCGTTTTTATATTACACATAAAGTTTGGATTAGATGAAATACCAATAACTGAAAGAATAAAATTTTTGTATTCTAATACATTTACATGTGTATTTTTAGCTAATTGATAAAAATCGATTTCATTTATTAAATCATTAGAACTATAGTTACGTCTTATTTTTATAGCATTACTTTGAAAAAATTTTCCATCCATTTTAGAAGTATCAAAAATATTGATATCTTGTCCCCATTTCAAATTAATATATTCAGCTATATCATTACAGAGATTACGGGGGGTAATGTCGCAACCTTTCAGGTAATTTTTTAGCCATAACGGTGACAGATTGGACTTTAATTCTTTTATTGTACAAATACTAATATTTAATAATGAATGAGGTGTACTATTTTTTGCAATACTTGATTGTATGGGTAATATTTTTTCATTTTTATAGATTTCAATTGGTCTACTATTTATATCTAGCTTAAAGATCGTTGAAATTTCCCGTGCTAATCCTATCATGCATGAAACGTCAGACCTATTTGCTGTTATGCTTATGGTTATAATTTTATCTTCAATTTCAGGTTTGTCTTCAATATTTTCAATTTCAATGCCGGCTAAAGTTAGTCTACTAAATACTTCATGTAATTTTATATTTTTCAGTTCTACTAGCGTACTTAGCCATTTCCAGGAAAATCTCATAAATGCAGTTATAAGTCAACAAATTCTATATTAGATAAGTATTTTTTATTGGTATATTCAATGTGTATCTTTGTTACAATTTTATTACCCCGCTTTTTTAAAAGAAAGTTCATTATCGTTTGCGTATCTTTCCATAAAGCGCATAAATCTATCCCAGTCTTTAGGACTTTTAATAATATAAATTGATTCAATTGCCAATGGTTTCCCATTAATGAATTTTGCATTAACATCTTTGGTTACCATTTCGCCTTCGTTATCTGTTAAATACATGCCAGTTATATCGCCTTTTTCTTGCATCTCTGACTTTAAAATATCAGGTTCATTAAATCTAAATGTTGCTGTACCTGTACTTCCATCTCTTGACCTTGTTAAATTAACATCGGGGACAACTGTTTCGTTAATACCTTTTATAAATTGAATATTTGCCATTATTACTCTTTTCTAAATTTTTTTTATAAGTATGTTTTTTATGATACTTAGTAATAGTTATTATAGTTCATAAATTATATATTTATAGTTTATATAGCAAATCCTAGAAAGCTTAATTATTAAATTGATGATTATTTATTTATCTGGGGTGGGAGGATTCGAACCTGCGAATGGCGGAGTCAAAGTCCGCTGCCTTACCGCTTGGCTACACCCCAACCATACCATCTTATCAACTACTGACGGAGTCTTGTCAAGTGTTTTGACCAAATTTATAGATGATTATTTTAATCGATTAATGAATAGTGATAAGCTATCGTAATTTATCTGTTCTTGTTTATTATTTTGTAGCCATTTAATTGTAATGATATTTTCTTTAATTTCACGATCTCCAAGTAATAAACAAGCTTTTGCTCCTGATTTACTAGCTTTCTTTAATTGTTTTTGAAAAGTGTTACTATTTAAATCTAATTCAAAACGAATTTTGTTTTTTTCTAGAATATATATAATGGACCATATCCTTTTTTTAGCCAACGTTCCTTGCGTAGCAAGGTAAAGATGAGGTTTATTTTCTTCAAGGTGCAAAATATTTTGTATTAGGATGATGAGTCTTTCTACTCCTATTGCCCAACCAACAGAGGGTGTTTTTTCTCCTCCTAGTTGTTCAATTAATGAGTCATATCTGCCGCCGCCGCAAATAGTGCTTTGACTTCCAAGTAAATCCGTTTTAATTTCAAACGCTGTATAATTATAGTAATCTAGTCCTCTTACAAGATGTTTATTAATCTTATATTCTATGTTTAGGCAATCTAAATACTCACAAACATGATAGAAGTGCTCTCTAGATGTTTTTTGCAAAAAACTTTCGAGACATGGAGCACCATGTAAAATTTCTTGCATTTTTTGGTTTTTGCTGTCAAGTATTTTCAACGGATTCGTTTCAAGCTTTTTGAGTGAGTCTTTATCTAGGTCATATTTGTATTTAGTTAAATATTCTATCAGTACCTTTTTATAGTTGTTGCGTTCTTCTAGATCTCCTATTGAATTTATCTCGAGTTTATAGTCCGGACATTTTAGTGTCTGTAATATGTTATACGCAATTTTAATAACTTCTGCATCAGCCATTGGGTTAAGGCTACCTATACACTCTATTCCTAGTTGATGGAATTGTCTTTGTCTTCCATTCTGTGGCCTTTCATAGCGAAACATTGGACCAAAATACCATAGACGTTGTACATTGTATTTTTGATGTAGCTTATTACTAATAAATGCTCTTGCAATACTAGCCGTACCTTCGGGTCTTAGTGTAACATCCCTTAATCCTTGGTCCGTAAAGCTATACATTTCTTTATTGACTATATCTGTTCCATTACCTATACTTCTTTTGAATAAAGCTGTTGATTCCAATATAGGAGTACGAATCTCGCGATAGTTTGATAGAACCAAGATATCTAATACTTTATTGTATATATATTGCCAAACAAGTACTTCGTCTGGCAATATATCTTTAATTCCTCTTAGGGGTTGCATACTTTGTACCTTTTTACGTAAAGTCAATAGTCTTTGTAGTTTAGTGTAAGGATAATTCAAATAAGTTGTAGTTATTATTAGCGGGCAAGGAGGGATTCGAACCCCCGACACCGTAGTTCGTAGCCACGTGCTCTAATCCACTGAGCTACAAGCCCTCGTTAAAAGCTAGTATAGCATCTTTAGTGCCTGTAAGTTGATTTTTTCTATTGTTATTTTTTTGTTTTCTTATTTCATTAATCAGTAAATACCGACGTCTTTTTGTTGCATACATTTTGTTATATCAAGCTTAATTTCTTTGTAGGAGATAATTGTTACTAATGAGTAAAAAAATACTATATCAAGATAATGCTCGTAAAGCTCTAGAAAGAGGCATAGATATTCTTTCAGAAGCTGTTTCTGTTACATTGGGTCCTAAAGGTCGAAATGTTGTTCTGGAAAGAAAGTTTGGTTCTCCCCAAATTGTTAATGATGGTGTTACCATAGCGAAAGAAATAGAGCTTGAAGATTTTATAGAAAATACTGGCGTTGCTTTAATTAGGCAAGCTGCTTCCAAAACCAATGATGTGGCTGGTGATGGGACTACAACAGCTACCGTTTTGGCTCATGCTATTGTGAAGCAAGGACTTAAAAATGTTGCTGCTGGTGCAAATCCAATGATCTTAAAAAAAGGAATAGAGAAAGCCGTTAAATTTATTGTTACGAAAATAGCTGAATATTCTCGTCCTGTTAGTGATATTTCTAATATTACTCAAGTCGCTTCGATTTCAGCTGGTAATGATTTAGATATTGGATTAATGATTGCAAATGCTATACAAAAAGTTGGAAAGGAAGGAGTAATTTCCTTAGAAGAAGGTCAGTCTACTTCTACCTTGCTTGAAGTAAAAGAGGGTATGAAGTTTGAGAAAGGTTTCATTTCGCCTTACTTAGTTACAGATTCTTCAAGAATGGAAATTATTTATGAGAATGCGTACGTATTATTAACAGATAAAAAAATCACACTAATCCAGCAAGAATTAATTCCTATATTAGAACAAGTATCAAAAGTAGGTAAGCCATTATTAATAATTGCTGAAGATATTGAGAAAGAAGCTTTGGCAACAATTGTTGTAAATAAACTGCGTGGGATTTTAAATGTAGCTGCGGTTAGAGCACCTGGCTTTGGTGATAGAAGAAAAGCTTTGTTGGAAGATTTAGCTGTTCTTACTAATGGTAAACTTATTACTGATGATTTGGGTCTAAGTCTAGGAAATGTATCTTTAGAGCAACTAGGTGTAGCTAAAAGAATTCATGTAACTAAAGATTTTACTACCATTATTTCAGATAGTAATGATTTACAAATTAAAAATAGATGTAATCAAATTAGACGGCAACTTGAAATAAGTAGCAACAACTATGAAAAAGAAAAGTTGCAAGAGCGTTTAGCTAAATTATCAGGTGGAGTTGCTGTTATTAAAGTTGGTGCTGCTACTGAAACAGAAATGAAGGATAAAAAACTGCGTCTAGAAGATGCTATTAATGCTACTAAGGCTGCTACTGAAGAAGGAATAGTTCCGGGTGGAGGATCAACTTTTGTTCATTTATCAGAAGATTTAAGAGAATGGTCTAAACATAATTTAGTTGGTGAAGAACTAGTTGGCTCTGTAATTGTTCAAAAAGCTTTGTTGGCCCCTTTAACTAGAATTGTTGAAAATGCAGGTGAAAATGGTGCAGTTGTAGTAGAAAAAGTAAAACAAGGTATCTTTTCTATAGGTTATGATGCTAATTTAGATGCTTTAACAGATATGTATAAAGCAGGTATAATTGATCCTGCAAAAGTAACAAGATCAGCACTACAAAATGCTGCCTCTATTGCTTCTATGGTTCTAACAACAGAGTGTATAGTTGTAGAAAGTGAGAAGGTCAAATCATAGTTTTATGCAATGGGACTTTTTTGTCTTCAATGTTATTTTAGAGATAAAAATATTTCAATAAGTAATAGAAATTCTTTCTTTTTCCTATTTGATAAATAATATAAATACTTTCCATTGCTATTTTTTTTATTCTTGAATAGTTATAGTCACAGTAATTTTCATGTTTATAGTCATATTTCCTTTTAGTATAAATATACTTAAATTTAAGAAAATACTGATCTACAATTACTGAATTATGTTTTCTACAAAAGTCTTGTAAAATATATGTTGCTATTTTTTGTATATGTTCTTGTAATAATAAAGTATACAATTTCTTAATGAGAGTAATGATTTGTTTGGATTTTATTAGATCATAGATATCTAAGTTAGTTATATTTTCTTCATGTCTCATATTATCATTTATGGGCTTGCAATAGTAGTAGGAAAAAATATCAGTTTGAATCTGGTTTTGGCCATATGCATCTAGTGTTTCAAGACTAATAAAAATGTAATTAATTTTTGTTGTTATTTGAATGTTCTTGAGCATTTTTTGCTATTCTATTTTATGACTTTTTAGTGTGAATTTGGGATAATTAATTGAAAAATTGATCATCCCAATAGATTTTAATTACTGCCTGCAAAAACAAATTCAGGAAATTTTTCTTGAGCTTGTAATAAAGACTTACTCTTTCCTGTTTCTTGCCAAAAGTTAATAATTTCAGTAGCTTGATTTAGAAGTTCTATTTTCTCATGTTCTAATATCCAAGGTTTAGACTCTAACTCCCCTTTTAGCTGTTCCCAAGCGTCATTACGAGGCCAAAAAAAATAGGACGTCAAGGGACTGAAATTTTTACCAATAATATGGTCAATTGCTATAGCTACATTATTTTCAAGCCATAAAATTTTGAAAGTAAATTTTGACAAACTATTCCTCCTCATGTTGTTATATCCTTAATTTTAGCTTAAGTTTCTATAGCTTTATCTACAATATTAGCAACTGTTCTGGTTAATTGAGCACCTTCTTTTATTCTTTTATGTATTTGTACAATATTGATTCTTGTTTGATTGGTCAACGGATTATAAAATCCAACTTCTTCAATTGCTCTACCATCTCGTTTTTTTCTACTATCAATTACTATAATTCTATAGCTAGGTTGCTTTTTTCTACCACATCTTTTTAGTCGTATTTTGAGCATATTTATTTATTTTTTATACAGTCATGTCATTAATTCAATATTAATATTGTTAAAAATTACAGTTAAGCACTGTAAAAATATTATACCTAGCATAGGAGACATATCCATGCCAAATATCATTGGTATAGTTCCCCTAAATAGTCTTAAATATGGATCTGTTAGTCGGTTTAAAGAGCTGAATGGTTCATTATACCAATTCACTGTTGGAAACCAAGCTAAAGATAATTTTAAAAGAATTAAAATTAAATAAATTTCAGAGAAATTGGCAATAGACGTAAATATCAAGTTGAATGAACTGTTATTAATACTCATTATGAATCTGATATCTTGTAGTTATAAATGTATTTGTAATATAATTTGGTTTAGGAGTTATAAATTTTAGTTGTATAAATATTTAAACTGGGATACTTCTGTCCTATTTGTTCTAATACACTGTTGTTGCACGCTACAGAGACTAGACGAATTTGATCAGTCTTAATATTTTTTTGAAAAGATAAATAGTCTAATAGGCTTAGTATTGAATAGTTATCTAAGAACTTTTTGATTATTATAATTCTTTGTCTTTTCATTATAGTGCTAATGTTATTATATAAACAATCATGATTGATTGGTTTATTAAAACTATTGTTAAAACATATATGTTGAATTTTGATATGTGGTATTATTAGCCTAATATTTGAAATCAAATTCCCGCAGTTAATTAAGTCAGCTAAAATGACACAAGATTCTTTATTGTCGAATTTATTTATTTCTTTTGTTAAGTCTAAGCAACGTATATAAATTGTTTGTATTTTAAGCCATTTTCTTGTTGCTTCATAAATTAATAAAAGATTTAGTTTATTATATTGATATAGATATAATACATTATTATCTAATGATGTATGTATAATTTGATTGGATAGTATTTTTGTTAGTGGATGTGAAATAAGATAGATATTAAGTTGCATGAGTTTGAATGTAGTTACTTTTAAATATATTTCAATAATATCATTTTTTATTATAATTAATTTACTGATTCTTAGTTTGCAAACAATAATCTACTTTTTTATTAAGTTTATGATATCGCGCAATAAATGGGGATGGGGTTTTTCAGAGGAAGCAGAGAGCTGGAATGGAAGATTAGCTATGTTAGCTTTTGTTAGTGTTTTTGCTTTCGAGTTATTATTTTCTGTTCCAATCTTGTCTATTCTTGGTTTTATATAATTTTTTTATATGTTTAAAGTAAGTTAGAAAAGAGAATAATATACTTTACTATTAAAGTATATTATTCTCTTTTTTTATGTTTTTATTATTTAATCTAGTGGTCTCATAGAAAGTACAGCCTCATTTTCTCGGTTAATGCCCTTTTCGAATCCAGCAGCAGCAGCTCTTGCTCTACCAGCATGCCATAGATGCCCTATAAATAAGAAAAAGCCAAGAAAAAAGTGTGATGTAGTTAACCAGCTTCTTGGTGATACATAGTTTACAGAGTTAATTTCTGTTGCTACACCACCAACTGAATTCAGTGAGCCAAGTGGTGCATGCGTCATATATTCTGCCGCACGTCTTTCTTGCCATGGTTGGATATCATTTTTAACTTTATTTAAATCTAACCCATTAGGTCCTCTTAATGGTTCAACCCATGGTGCTCTTAAATCCCAAAAACGCATAGTTTCTCCACCAAAAATTATTTCTCCACTAGGTGATCTCATAAGATATTTACCTAAACCTGTTGGTCCCTGAGCAGAAGCAACATTTGCGCCAAGTCTTTGGTCTCTTACAAGAAAAGTGAAAGCTTGAGCTTGAGATGCTTCTGGTCCCGTTGGTCCATAAAATTCACTGGGATAAGCTGTATTATTATACCAAACGAAATTAGATGCAGTTAGTCCCATGAGAGATAAAGCACCTAAGCTATATGAAAGATACGCCTCTCCAGACCATACAAAAGCCCTTCTAGCCCATGCAAAAGGTTTAGTTAGTATATGCCAAATTCCTCCACCAATACAGATAACACCAACCCAAACATGTCCACCTATTAAGTCTTCCATGTTGTTAACGCTTACGACCCAACCATCGCCTCCAAAAGGAGATTTAAGTACATATCCAAAAACGACAGCAGGGTTTAAAGTTGGATTATTAATTAGTCGAACATCACCACCTCCTGGAGCCCAAGTATCATACACTCCTCCGAAAAAGAGAGCCTTAACGACAAGTAAAAATGACCCTATTCCTAGTAAAACTAAATGAATTCCTAATATAGTTGTCATTTTGTTTTTATCTCGCCAGTCATAACCAAAGAATGGAAAAGATTCTTCAAGAGTATCAGGGCCTATTAGTGAGTGATAAAGTCCTCCAAATCCTAGTACCGCTGATGATATTAGGTGTACAACACCTACTACAAAGTACGGATAAATATTGATAATATCTCCACCTGGACCAACACCCCATCCTAGTGTTGCTAGGTGAGGAATTAAAATAAATCCTTGTTCGTATAATGGTTTTTCCGGTACGAAGTGAGCGACCTCAAAAAGAGTCATAGCACCAGTCCAGAAAACCATAACACCTGCATGTGCTACATGTGCGCCAAGTAATTTGCCTGAAACATTTATTAATCGTGCATTGCCTGACCACCAAGCAAATCCTGTAGATTCAATATCTCTACCACCTATACCAATATTATTATTAAAGCGCGTTTCCACGTGGTAAGACCTCCTCAGGAAATATAAAATTCTCGTGTGGCTGATCTTGTGCAGCCATCCATGCACGAATACCTTCGTTTAATAGAATATTTTTAGTATAAAACGTTTCAAATTCAGGATCTTCAGCAGCTCTTAGCTCCTGAGATACAAAATCATAAGCTCTTAAATTTAATGCAAGACCTACTATACCAAAAGCACTTGTCCATAATCCCGTAACTGGCACAAAGAGCATAAAGAAGTGAAGCCAACGTTTATTTGAGAATGCGACACCAAAAATTTGTGACCAGAAACGATTAGCTGTAACCATTGAATAAGTTTCTTCGGACTGGGTTGGTGTAAATGCTCTAAATGTATCAGCAGCATCTCCATCTTCAAACAATGTGTTTTGTACTGTAGCACCGTGAATTGCGCATAGTAAAGCACCCCCTAAGATTCCTGCTACACCCATCATATGAAATGGATTTAGTGTCCAGTTATGAAATCCTTGTAAAAAGAGAAGAAATCTAAAAATAGCAGCTACACCAAAACTAGGAGCAAAAAACCAACTAGCTTGTCCTAGTGGGTACATTAAAAATACAGAGACAAATACAGCAATAGGTCCTGAAAAAGCAATTGCATTGTATGGTCGAATACCAACTAGCCTAGCGATTTCAAATTGTCTTAAGCAAAAACCAATTAGTCCAAAAGAACCATGTAGGGCAATAAAAGCCCATAGTCCTCCTATTTGACACCAACGTGTGAAATCACCTTGTGCTTCAGGACCCCATAGAAGTAGTAGTGAGTGGCCCATACTATTAGCAGGAGTAGATACTGCTGCTGTCAAAAAGTTGCATCCCTCTAAGTATGAACTTGCTAATCCGTGGGTATACCAAGATGTAACAAATGTAGTTCCTGTTAGCCATCCTCCTAGTGAAAGATAAGCACAAGGAAATAAAAGAAGTCCAGACCATCCTACAAAAACAAATCGGTCTCTTTTTACCCAATCATCAATTAGATCAAATCTACCTCGATCTTTTCCTTGTCCAATTGCTATGGTCATTAAAAATATCTCCGGAGCAAATTAATTAAGTAAATAAATCGTAGAGCATAAGAGATATCTTATTGCTTAATTGTATCTTAAATATTCAAAAGAATACAATAAACGACTTCACTTTTCTTTACGGTTATATATAATCATTATAAATGAAATTTGATCTAAAGATGTTAATTCAAATAACTCTTTATATGAAAAGTTCTCTAAGTTTATTTTTCGTATAATATTTTGTTATTCAACTTAAACTTTAAAAAAAAAATTTAAAAGTAAGCTTCGTAATTTGTTATTATATTACACTATTTATTATTTTAGATACTAAATGTTTTCTTCTGTTATTCTTTGAAAGAGGTATCCTGTTCCTCTTGCAGTTATTATTAAATCTGGACTTCCTGGATCATCTTCTAGTTTTGCTCTCAGCCTAGAAATATGTACATCTACAACTCTTGTATCAACATGTCGTTCTGGAGTATAACCCCAAACCTCTTGTAAAATTGAAGCCCTTGAAAATGCTTCTCCGGCTCTGCTAATTAGTAACTCTAGTAAGCTAAACTCCATGCCAGTAAGTCTAACTCTTTCGTTGTTTTTATAAACTTGTTTTTTATTTGTATCCACTTTTAGAAAACCAATATGGATTATTCCTGAGCTAGGTATACCGGGACAAATGGGTACTTTGTCGACTCTTCTAAGTACAGACCTAATTCTTGCTTCTAACTCTTTTGGAGAAAACGGCTTAATTACATAATCATCAGCTCCAAGCTCTAGCCCAGTAATTCTATCTGAAACATCTCCTAAAGCTGTTAGCATAATAATAGGTACATCGGATTCTTTTCTTAATTCCTGACATACGCCATAGCCATCTAGTTTTGGCATCATTACATCTAAAACAACTAAGTTTGGGTATTCTCTTCTAAAAATACTTAAAGCTTCTTCTCCATCAGAGGCACTTATTACATCATAACCTATCATGGATAGCCTAGTTTCTAATATTCTCCTAATACTAGTTTCGTCGTCAACTATTAGTATTTTTTCTTTGTGTTGATTATCCAACCGCTTAATCTCCTAATTTATATAATGGAAGAAATTTTCTAAGTAAGTATTTTTATTACATTGTATTTCATTTAGTAATTATTGTTAAGATGTCTTATTGCTGAATTTTCTTTATTGTGTTTACGCCATATTCAATTGCATTTTTATAATACTGTTGTTGTTAGAATAAAACTTTGTTATTAAAAGTGAGTTTTATATTCAATAAGGGGTTGACAAAATGATTGTAGAAGCATTAATCTAATTTCATGATTAGAGAAGTTAAATAATTTGAGAGCAAAGAAATATATATATTAGTTTTTTTGTGATTTAATTAAAAAGATATTCTGGATACTACGGAGAGTTTGATCCTGGCTCAGGATGAACGCTGGCGGTATGCCTAACACATGCAAGTTGAACGAAAGCTTATGCTTTAGTAGCGGACGGGTGAGTAATACGTGAGAATCTACCTTCAGAAGGGGAATAACAGTTGGAAACGATTGCTAATGCCCCATATGCTTTCGAGTGAAAGGAGAAATCCGTCTGAAGATGAGCTCACGCCTGATTAGCTAGTTGGTAGATTAAAAGCCTACCAAGGCAACGATCAGTAGCTGGTTTGAGAGGATGATCAGCCACACTGGAACTGAGACACGGTCCAGACTTCTACGGAAGGCAGCAGTGGGGAATTTTCCGCAATGGGCGAAAGCCTGACGGAGCAATACCGCGTGAGGGAAGAATGCCTGTGGGTTGTAAACCTCTTTTATCAGGGAAGAAAAAATGACGGTACCTGAAGAATAAGCATCGGCTAACTCCGTGCCAGCAGCCGCGGTAATACGGGGGATGCAAGCGTTATCCGGAATCACTGGGCGTAAAGCGTCTGTAGGTGGTTTAGTAAGTCTGTTGTTAAATATTAGGGCTCAACCCTGAACGAGCAGTGGAAACTACTAAACTTGAGTATGGCATGGGTAGAGGGAATTCCCAGTGTAGCGGTGAAATGCGTAGATATTGGGAAGAACACCAGTAGCGAAAGCGCTCTACTAGACCATTACTGACACTCAGAGACGAAAGCTAAGGTAGCGAATGGGATTAGATACCCCAGTAGTCTTAGCCGTAAACGATGGATACTAGATGTTGCGCGTATCGATCCGTGCAGTATCGTAGCTAACGCGTTAAGTATCCCGCCTGGGAAGTACGCTCGCAAGAGTGAAACTCAAAGGAATTGACGGGGGCCCGCACAAGCGGTGGAGCATGTGGTTTAATTCGATGCAACGCGAAGAACCTTACCAGAGCTTGACATATCGCAAATCTTTGTTAATGCAAAGAGTGCCTTAGGGAATGCGAATACAGGTGGTGCATGGCTGTCGTCAGCTCGTGTCGTGAGATGTTGGGTTAAGTCCCGCAACGAGCGCAACCCTTGTTTTTAGTTGCCATCATTAGGTTGGGCACTCTAAAGAAACTGCCGGTGATAAACCGGAGGAAGGTAAGGATGACGTCAAGTCAGCATGCCCCTTATGTTCTGGGCTACACACGTGCTACAATGGTTGTGACAAAGAGAAGCAACTCTGCGAAGACAAGCTAATCCCATAAACGCAATCTCAGTTCGGATTGCAGGCTGAAACTCGCCTGCATGAAGGTGGAATCGCTAGTAATCGCCGGTCAGCTATACGGCGGTGAATCCGTTCCCGGGCCTTGTACACACCGCCCGTCACACCATGGAAGCTGGCTATACCCGAAGTCGTTATCCTAACCGAAAGGAGGGAGGCGCCGAAGGTAGAGCTAGTGACTGGGGTGAAGTCGTAACAAGGTAGCCGTACTGGAAGGTGCGGCTGGATCACCTCCTTATTAGGGAATTCATAAGTCTTAATTATCCCAGATCGAATATAAAATTATAACAGGGCTATTAGCTCAGTTGGTTAGAGCGTACCCCTGATAAGGGTAAAGTCCCTGGTTCAAATCCAGGATAGCCCAACTGAAACAAAAGGGGATATAGCTCAGTTGGTAGAGCGCTGCTTTTGCAAGGCAGATGTCAGCGGTTCGAGTCCGCTTATCTCCAGAAAAAGTTATTGTATCTTTTAAGCACTATACTAGTTAATTTAAAATAAAGTTAAATAAAGCAATTAAGGGCTTACGGCGGATACCTAGGCATTTAGAAGCGATGAAGGGCGTGACTACCAACGAAATGCTTCGGGAAGCTGGAAGTAAGCTATAATCCGAAGGTTCCCGAATGAGGAAACTCTATATACTACTCACTGAACTAATAAGTGGGAAAGAGCTAACCTGGCGAACTGAAACATCTTATTAACCAGAGGAAAAGAAAGCAAAAGCGATTCCCTTAGTAGCGGCGAGCGAAACGGGAACAGTCTAAACCACTTTAATAAGTTTTAGTGGGGTTGAGGGACGGAATCTAAAGTTAAGCTAAGTTAGGCGAAGCAAGTGGAATATTGCATCAAAGAAGGTGATAATCCTGTAGCCGAAAACAAATCTTAACAAATCTGTATCCCAAGTAGCATGGGGCACGTGAAATCCCGTGTGAATCCACGAGGACCACCTCGTAAGACTAAATATTCCTAAATGACCGATAGTGAAACAGTACCGTGAGGGAAAGGTGAAAAGAACCCCGGGAGGGGAGTGAAATAGAACATGAAACCGTAAGCCTACAAGCAGTAAAAGAACGACTTAACGTTTGATTGCGTGCATGTTGAAGAATGAGCCGGCGACTTATAAGTAGTGGCAGGTTAAGATAGAAAATATTAAAGCCATAGTGAAAGCGAGCTTGAATAAAGCGTTAGTCACTGTTTATAGACCCGAACCCGGATGATCTAGCCATGGCCAGGGTGAAGCTTAGGTAACACTAAGTGGAGGTCCGAACCGACTGATGTTGAAAAATCAGCGGACGAGCTGTGGTTAGGGGTGAAATGCCAATCGAATCCGGAGCTAGCTGGTTCTCCCCGAAATGCGTTTTGGCGCAGCGGCTGATGCTTAATCTTAGGGGTAAAGCACTGTTTCGGTACGGGCTATGAGAGTGGTACCAAATCGAGGCAAACTCAGAATACTAAGTGTGTAGTCAGCCAGTGAGACAGTGGGGGATAAGCTTCATTGTCAAAAGGGAAACAGCCCAGACCACCAGCTAAGGCCCCTAAATACTTGCTAAGTGATAAAGGAGGTGGGAACACATAGACAACCAGGAGGTTTGCTTAGAAGCAGCAATCCTTTAAAGAGTGCGTAATAGCTCACTGGTCCAGTGATCCTGCGCCGAAAATGAATGGGACTAAGCAATTTGCCGACGCTGTGGGATGTTTTACATCGGTAGGGGAGCGTTCTGTGATAGATAGAAGCATTAGCGTAAGCGGATGTGGACAAAGCAGAAGTGAGAATGTCGGCTTGAGTAGCGAAAACATTGGTAAGAATCCAATGCCCCGAAAACCTAAGGGTTCCTTTGGAAGGTTCGTCCACGAAGGGTGAGTCAGGTCCTAAGGCGAGGCTGAAAAGCGTAGTCGATGGATAACAGGTTAATATTCCTGTACTATTTATTATTGATATGGAAGGACGGAGAAGGCTAAATCATCCGGATGTTGGTTACCGGTTTAAGTTTTCAAAGGCTAAGATAGATGGAGAAAACATCTTGAGCTAAGAAACAAGTACAAAATACTAAGGTATTAAAGTGATTGATGTCATACTTCCTAGAAAAGTTCCTAATGTCTTAAATAATAAATGCCTGTACCCTAAACCGACACAGGTAGGTAGGTAGAATATACTAAGGGGCGCGAGATAACTCTCTCTAAGGAACTCGGCAAAATAGCCCCGTAACTTCGGAAGAAGGGGTGCCCTTTTAGGGCTGCAATAAATAGGCCCAAGCGACTGTTTATCAAAAACACAGGTCTCCGCTAAGTCGTAAGACAATGTATGGGGGCTGACGCCTGCCCAGTGCCGGAAGGTTAAGGAAGCTGGTTAGCTCACGCAAAGCTAGTAACTGAAGCCCCGGTGAACGGCGGCCGTAACTATAACGGTCCTAAGGTAGCGAAATTCCTTGTCGGGTAAGTTCCGAC
>JAUKVZ010000014.1:0-34245 GCA_032355985.1 Sarcodiotheca gaudichaudii
GAATCATATTTCGCGTATGCTCACGAATTTACAGCTAAATATTGATGCTGATACCCCTATACAGTCTGTTATTTTAAGTAAAAGCTTAGATAATGCACAAAAAAAAGTAGAATCCTATTTCTATGACGTAAGAAAACAATTATTTGAATATGACGAAGTAATTAGTAGTCAACGAAAGGCTATCTACTCCGAGAGAAAACGTATACTGAAATCTAACTTTACAAGAAGTTGTGTAATAGAATACGCAGAAAATACTATTGATGAGATGCTAATAACATATTTATCAGAAAAAGAATCGAATAATAAAAAAGAGATTCTTCAAGCACTTCTAAATCTATTAAACCTAAATGGAACAATCAAAGTAGAGAAACTTAGTGGCATAAGTAAAGAGCAAATAAGACGATTTCTAAATGAACAACTAAGAATTATCTACGATTTAAGGGAGGGTTACGTAGAGCAATTAAGACCTGGTTTAATACGTCAACTAGAAAAGTACTACCTTTTACAACAAATAGATAAAGCATGGCAAGAACACTTAGAAAAAATGACTATCTTAAGAGAATCAATTGGTTGGCGAAGTTATGGACAACAAGATCCATTAGTTGAATATAAAAATGAAGCATTCAATTTATTTACAAATATGACGACGTATGTAAGACAAAGCGTTATATATCTGGTATTACGATCAAAATTACTTATTAATAAAACAAATAAAGGTTGACATGGATTTAAAAATTGGTTATTGTTGTTTAGTGGTAAAATACAGGTCAAATCCGATTGAGTAAGACTACTAAGCCCCCATCGTCTAGAGGCCTAGGACATCTCCCTTTCACGGAGGTAACGGGGATTCGAATTCCCCTGGGGGTATTG
This sequence comes from Sarcodiotheca gaudichaudii, assembly GCA_032355985.1. NCBI lineage: Eukaryota > Rhodophyta > Florideophyceae > Gigartinales > Solieriaceae > Sarcodiotheca > Sarcodiotheca gaudichaudii. Next base: position 871 of record JAUKVZ010000014.1, read on the forward strand.
AAAATAGAAATTTCAATCACCAATAGCTTTTTTGATTTTATAGCAAAAAGATCCTAATGAATTAACAGCATCAACATCTGATTTATCAAACATACTACAAATAAAAGCACTTCCTATGACTATTCCATCAATATTCCATTTGGAAACTTGTACTGCTTGTTCAATATTCGAGATACCAAAACCAAGCATAACTACTTTATTTGTATTAGACTTAATTTTTTGTGCTAATCTACTAATTTCATAATTCATTTGCACTCTTGTTCCAGTTACCCCGTAACTACTAACTAAATATATGCAACCTGAAGATTTAGATAAAATTGAATTAACTCTATCTTCTGAACTACTGGGCGAAATGAACAAAATCAGTTCTATATTAAATTGGTGACATAGCTCAACCAAATAATCTGTTTCTTCCAATGGTAAATCTGGGACAAGTAAACCATGTGCGCCAGAACTAGCTATATCCGAAATAAAATTAGTAATACCTTTAACTAAAACTGGATTGTAATAAGTAAAAATTATAACCGGAGCGGTTAAATTAATACTTACTCTTTTTAACATTGTTAAAACTTGATCGATATAAATATCTTGAGCTAGAGCAACACGAGACGATTCTTGAATTATAGGTCCATCTGCTAGTGCATCAGCGTAAGGAATACCTAACTCAATTATATCTGCTCCATTAGAGTCTAAGGCATATAAAGCTTCTTCTGTTGTAATTAAATTTGGATACCCTGCAGTTATAAAGGGTATTAAAGCGCAGTTGAAATTCTTATTACGTAGAGTCTCAGAAATAGTGGCCATACTTATTATAAAATGTATAACGAAAAACAAACTATTAAAACGTGCTTACCAAATACTTTGTAAGTACAATAATATAATTGGGTTGCCCGGGACTCGAACCCGGAACTAATCGGTTAAAAGCCGAATACTCTACCATTGAGTTAGCAACCCTTTTAAAATTGTATAGAACATAGATAACATAGTGCAAATAGAATAGCAAGTAAACTTATAAGAAAAAAATAAAAGAAAAGCTATTTATTGCTAAATTAATTTACAAGATCAGAAGTACCTTTTTATGAATACATATTTACACAATAAGTTCTATCTGAATATAAGAAAAGATGTAAAAGACTATAATATAAAATCTGTTCTTATTGCTATTTCAGGCGGACAAGACTCACTGTGTCTAGTTAAGTTAATACAAGATTATCAATTAAGATTAAAATATAATGAATTGTTAAGAGTTGAATATATCTATGTTGATCATAAATGGCAAACAGATAGTCAAAAACAAATTCAACATATAATTAATTTTATACAAAGCAAAAACCAATCTATTTTTATATATGAAATGCACAGGATAGTAAAATCCGAAGTTGATGCAAGAAATGCAAGATATAATATTATTATAAATCATGCTTTGGCAAACAAACACCAAATGATATTAACAGCACATACCAAAACAGATTGTATAGAAACTTTTTTTCAGCAGGTTATGAGAGGAACAAGTATAGAAGGTGCTACAAGTTTACGCAAAAAAAGAAAAATAGGACCTTATTTATTGTTACTAAGACCCCTCATAAATTTTAGTCGGATAGAAATCAACTGGTTTTGTCGCAAATATTGTTTACCCATTTGGTCAGATATTACTAACTATAAATATAGGACGCAGCGTAATCGAGTAAGATACGAACTGATGCCATATATGAGTCGTTACTTTAAAATAAATGTAGAACAAAAAATTAACTCTTTTTTACAAATATCTAGTTTGGACAATGAATATATTAAACAAAATAGTATTAAACTTTACTTAAAGAGTATTCATAGTACAAATATAGCTTTAAATTGCAAAATAATAAAATTGCAACACACTGCTTTGCAAGCAAGAGTTTTACAAATTTTTTTTTACCATAATTTTAATAAAACATTGGATAGCCGTTTAGTCCATCATTTAATTTTCAAAGTACAAACAAAAAATGAAGATGGTCAGATGATCGTTTGGTGTAATTTGAATCTTCATATGTATAAAGATTGGTTTTTTGTATCTTAAAAGGTTATATTTATGCTTATTGGATAAAAAAGGAGCTTTATTTCAAATGGAAGCTAATATAGAAGCAACAATTGATAAGATGGTTCAAAACCACAAGATTATTGTATTTATGAAAGGCGAAAAAATCATGCCAATGTGTGGATTTTCTAATACGGTAGTAAAAATTTTAAATACTTTCAATATTAACTATTATACAGTTAATGTCCTTGAGAGAGAAGACTTGCGAGAAAATATAAAACTGTACTCTAAATGGCCAACAATCCCTCAAGTTTATATAAATGGTCAATTTATCGGAGGAACAGATATACTTCTGCAGCTATATGAAACAGAACAATTGCAGGAAATTCTTGAAAAAGCAATAAACTCATGAAATTTTTAGACTAATACAAAAAAAGAGTATAATTAATAATATATAGACATAAAATAAGGAATATTTCAACTATGATTAATTGGCAAGTAATAGCCCAGCTTATTTCTTTAGGAATTATTGTATTAGTAGGACCAGCAGTAATTATACTACTTTCATTGAAAAAAGGGAATTTATAATCTATTGCACTTCACTTATCCTGTATATTATATTTGAAAATCCTGCATACTTTGATAACTATAAAGTAGAAAATAAAAAACAGACATAAAAAATATAAGTAAATCCATGTCTGAATTAGAAGTTATTGTAAACAAGCTAAATAATTTTTGCAAACAACTCTTCAGGCTCAATGAATTGATTATCGCTAGCAAATTCATTGTCTGGAGTTAAAAAAAGCATACAGTGACACTCTTTTCTTTCCCGCATAGGAACACATGGACAGTTCCAATAAGCATTTGAAACCTCTTTAATTTTATCGTTATAATGACGGCATGGACATAAAGGAGCACCATATTGATCTTTATGCTTAGCTAAACCTTCTATAACAATTGCTGTAACACTGATATCGGAGCAAAAAAAAGTACCTGTTCTTTTTGCGTAAACTTCTGAAAACTTACGCATTGCTTCTAAACTATTATTTGTAGATTGAGACTGTCTATTCATGAAATTTAAAGTAGTTTGAATTCAAGTTAAAGTATTAATGTTTATGTTACTTCAGCCAAAAAAAGAACTGTAACATATTATTACAGTATAATTAATTATAATATATATTATAAACTGAATTAAATTATAAAATACAGCATGACAGCATCATATTTACCCTCAATCTTAATTCCCCTAGTTGGTATCGTATTTCCTGGAATAGGTATGGCTTTACTTTTTCTTTATGTCGAAACCGAGAATATTACATAATTAAACATAAAACTGCAAATACTAAATATAAAATATAAAAAGGCTTTGAAATTTCTTAAGTATAGCTTTTTTATATTTCAATATTAGCGGTAATTAACATTTTTCTTATAACGAAGAACCAATACCTGAATAGGAACCATAAATAAAAATTCCTAAAACTGTAATAATTGCTATACCTCCTACTGTCGCTACAAGCCATAAGGGAACTCTACCTGTACCTGTCATGTTTTTATATCTCCTATTTTTAACTATAAGTAATAAAATTTATGATGATAAAAATTTCAATCAACATATTTAGTAACAAAAGCATACATTTAATTAAAAAAGTAACTTGAGAACAAAACTGCAAGCACAAATATTAATAACAAACCCCAAAATAAAGATGTACGATTTAATTCTACTGGTTCCTTATTTGGATTAGGACCACTCATAAAAATCTCCTATCTTTGAATAAATTGCATAGATGTAATGGCACCTAAAAAAAATACCGTTGGTATAGCTAGTCCATGTATAGCTAGCCACCTGAAGGTAAAAATGGGATACGATATAGGTTGATTTGAATTTCCTCTGCTCATAAAATACTCTCCTGTTAAATCCCTTTTGTTAAATCTTCAAGTTCTTGTTTTGCACTAAAACGATCATTTACTAAAGGAACTTGTTGACGATCTTGAGTAAAATACTCATTCGGTCTAGGCGTTCCAAATACATCATAAGCTAGTCCTGTACTAACAAATAACCATCCGGCAACAAATAGAGCTGGTATTGTTATACTATGTATAACCCAGTAACGTATACTTGTAATAATATCAGAGAAAGGACGTTCACCTGTTGATCCTCCTGACATACTCATTACCTCCTAATAAAAAATACAAAAAACACGATCAAATATAGACAATAATATGTTTTTAATCAACTCACATAATTTTTACTTATGTTCATGAAACAAAGGTTTTGTTCTTACTCTAAATTTATACAATTATTTTGTATATTTACATAAGCAATATATATCTTACTATAAAGATGTAAATAGATGATACATAAATGTAAGTTAAGTAGTAAAGAATAACTATTGTTAAATGCACTATGATTTACAATTCTAAAATTTTTGGATATATATTTATATTATACTCTTTTAATAAAAAAATCTAAATAAAAAATTTAGAATAGTTTAATTCAATGTAATCGAATTAATCCACAGGGAATAAATCAAACCAGAAACTTGTTCCAACAAATACCTGACTTTTAAGTGCAATCTTAGCATTATGCTTATTTATAATATTTTCAACAATAGAAAGACCCAAGCCAGTACCTTCCAAAAAATGAATATTATTTTCAATTCTCACAAATCGATCAAATACTCTTTTCTGATCTTGAACTTTTATTCCTACTCCTTCATCAATTATTTCTACTCTAACCAATCTCTTATTATTTGAATTCTTTCCTAACTCATATTCATAATTAGAATGAAAATAAGTCGTATAGACTCTAAGGACAATTCTACCATAAGCACTTGTAAATTTTAGGGCATTACTTAATAGATTAGCCAGTACTTGCCATAAAGAATTTTCATGTGCCCAAACGAAGCTAATTGATGAATCAATTTCGAGAATTAGCTCGATACTGTTAAAACTCGCTGTAATCTGTGACGATTTTAATAGATTTTTTAAAATATCAGGTAACATGACTTTTGTTAAGTTATAACGATGTTCAGATTCAAGACGAGATAAATCTAATATATCATTAACCAAGACTGTTAAACGTTTTGTTTCATTATTGGCTATACTTAAGAATTGGATCTTCTGCTGCAAACTTAAAGAATCATGATAGTCTAGTAAAGTTTCTAAAAAAGAACCAATATTACATAACGGAGTTCTCAACTCATGAGAAACATTTGCCATAAACTGATTTTTGGCTTCATTTAACTTAACTTCTTTGCTAATATCCTGCATTATTATAGCAACTCCGGTAAGAAGGTTACTATTATGATCTAATACAGCTGTTAACACAAAACGTATAACTTTTGTCGCATGACAGTCAAAACCAATAGAAAATTCTTCTGTTCTATAATTTAGATTAGATGCATAAGTTGACTTAACTAAGTTATTTAATATCGGCAATAAAACTTTATTTATATGACTAGGCAAATAATTTGTAAGAGGTTTCCCAATAATATCTAAAGCAAATAAGTCTAAAAACTTAACAGCTATTTGATTAACAAATAACACTCTTAATTCTGTATCAACTAAGATAGCTCCTTCTACAATTGTTGACACGATTGTTTCAAGCTTCATCTTTTCTAACATTATCTTATCTACGTTTTGTTTTTCATAAAACTCTAACTTTTCTGCCATTTCATTAAAGCTGAAAATTAGATTACCCAACTCACCATTAAAAGGAAATTCAACTCTTTGACTAAAATTACCGGAAGCAATGCTTTGAACTCCTAGCAGTAACTCTTTGATTGGTTCCATGATGATTAGTATATTAAATACAATGCCTATAACAAAGATAAACCAAATAGATACAAAAGCAACAACACTAATATTTCTAATTAATTGAAAAGAAGATACCAAAGTAGAATTAGAATTAATGCCTAAGTTAAGGCTACCTAATTTTTTTCCTTTTTTATTAAGAGGAATAACAATATTTGTAATACGATTATCAAGTATGTTCTGGTAGTCCATCAAAGGTGTATCAAAAAAGAAATTTTGAGTCTCTAGCTGGAATAAATTACGATGTAAATGTAAAAAGATTTGAATTTTACTACTATATACAGGAAAACAAAAAAACATACTGCCGTCTACATTAAAAAACAAAACGTATCTAATACTAGATGTACTTAAATATATTTTTTCAAAAAAACTAGCTAATTCTTTTTGATTATCAGCTTCAATAACATCTGTTACATATGAAGTAAACAAAACCGCCAGATCTTTACCGAAACGATTGTCAGTAATAATAGCATCTTCTTGTATAGTGGTTAAGGCCTTAAAAATTAAACTACTCATTATTAATGAGGTAGTCAAAGTAATCAAAGCCATTAGACGTGCTTTTGCTTTTATATCTGACCACCATTTAGATAAAATAATAATAATGTGTACACAAATAACCATGGATACTGTATTTTTGATATGTAAAACTTAAATTACAGAGTTTTTATAGAACTATCCAATGTATTAAACATCAAATAAGAAAGAATAAAATCTAAAATGAAAACAACAAGAAGCGAAGTCACTACGGAAGAAGTTGTAAATTTTCCAACTCCTTTTGCTCCACCTGTAGCAGACAATCCCCATGAACAACTTATTATTGAAATAAATAAACCAAATACCAACGTTTTTAATAAGGACTTAATCAAATCACATAATGATAAAGAAGAAGCAGCGGAAATAAAAAAGGTCATGGGATCTATACCATACAATATAAAACAAACAAAAGAGCTGCTTGCAACACTAGTTGCAAATGACATAAGATTCAGAATAGGCAACATTAATACACATGCAATAATTCTAGGAAAAGCCAAATAAAAAAGAGGACTTGTATTTAGGAGATAAAGTGCATCTACTTGCTCAGTCACTTTCATGGTGGCTAACTCTGAAGTAAAACAAGATCCAACTCTACCAATAAATATAACCGAAGTTAGAACAGGAGATAGCTCCCGAATAAAAGATATTGTTAGTACAGCCCCTATAAGACTAGCTGCATTAAAATACAGAAACTCTTTAGCTATTTGTAAAGTAAAGACCATACTTACAAATAAAGCAGTAATCAAACTGACGATTAATGAGCCAGGACCAACAATTATCATTTGTTCTAATATGCTAGAGAATTCTATTTTAGACTTATTTTTTTTCAATACAAGACTAAATGTAGTCTTAAAAACCAGTAGTTTTTTTATAATATACCGATATACCCTTTTAAAGACCTTCAAATAGTTTTTTAGCCACATAAAGATTATGTAAATTATAAAATCATTAGGATATAAGTACTTTATTGCATCTTAATATGAAATATATTATTGTTAAATGGTGGGGGCGGTTAGCTCAGTGGTAGAGCGCCTGCCTTACAAGCAGGTGGTCACTGGTTCAAGTCCAGTACCGCCCAGTTTGATAAATTGGGCTCATCGTCTAAGGGATTAGGACAGGGACCTTCTAAGTCTCTAATGTAGGTTCGAATCCTACTGAGCCTGTTATAAACTATTTAAATCAAAAACTGATTCAACTACTTGACTAACTTTTAAACCAGAATCAATGCTTTCTAAGGGGTCTTTTCTCAATCTATGTCTTAAGCATAATGTAATTACTTCTTTAATATCACTTATATCAACTTGGGCTTTATTTTTATAAGCTGCAAAAGCTTTTGCAGCTCTATTTGTAACAATATCGCCACGTAAACCGTCAACATCTAATTTACCACAAACTTCAGAAATTTTAACTCTTAAATCATAATCAATCGTTATCTCTGATAATTTTTTCTGTGCCTTAATAATACAACTTTTAAGCTCTATTTGTTGTTGCTGAAATTCTTTTAAGCAACTATATGGACTTTTATCAAATTTACTCCTCTGTTCAACAATTTTAACTCTTAAAGATGGGTCTTTAACTGTTCTAATCTCAGCATGCATACCAAATCTATCTAACAACTGAGGTCTTAACTCTCCTTCTTCAGGATTACCTGATCCTACCAAAACAAATCTAGCTGGATGACGAATAGAAATTCCTTCACGCTCTACCGTATTCCATCCAGATGCTGCTGAGTCCAATAATATATCAACTAAATGATCGTCTAACAAATTAACTTCATCAACATACAAGATACCCCTATTTGCTTTAGCTAATAGGCCAGGCTCAAATGTCTTTACACCTTCAGTTAATGCTTTCTCGATATCAATCGTACCACACACTCTATCTTCTGTTGCACCTAATGGTAAGTCAATCATTGGTACCTTTATAAAAGTAGTTTGTATAGTCTTTCCTTCTTCTGTCTTTTGCTTCACTGTATCAGACATAAGTTCAGAATTTGAGACATGTGAATTAAACACATCATCTTGAACTACTTCTATTTCAGGTAATAAATCAGCTATAGCTCTAATAGTAGTAGATTTACCCGTGCCACGATCGCCCATAATCATAACTCCACCTATTTGAGGATCAATTACATTTAAAATTAATGCTAATTTCATTTCTTCCTGACCAACAATAGCGCAGAAAGGAAATACTGGACGAATCATATCTTTTGCAATACTCACAATAATAAGCCTATTTTTTTTGGTATTTCAATTATTAAATATAATTAGAATATATATAGTACATATATAACTAAAAAGCATACATCTTTAAATAAATATTGTAGTAATTAATAGTAGTATAAAAATTACACTAAAAACATATAAAAAACCACAAAAATAATTTTTTATCATCTTATATAGGTACAAAAGAAAGATATAACTATTTTAAATTATTAAGTAAGTTACACCTCAAAAATTTGTTTTATATTTAAGACTAAATTCAGCATCTAACCAAATACATTATAAAATTACTGATATAAATCTGTACCAAGTCGTATTGCTAAAACAGCAGAAACCAATGCAAACAGTAAAGCAACAAAAATTTCACTATCACTAATCATGATACTCCTTAATTGATAATAATAATATGGTTTATATTATATATAATTGACATTACATATACAATGAAGAATTCAACTGGATAACTTATTGAAGAAAACTAATAGAAGGTCATTGATAGTTACGAATTATTTTATTAGTTTTGCTATTAGAATAAAATCATAAACCATATTTTCTCGATGCTTAAAATTACTGTAAATATTGGTAGTAAGAAATATCTCATGAGTCAAAATAATAGAAACTTCTAAAATCTATTTATTAAGAAGCTAATCTGACTTTACCCAGTATTGCCCACTCTTGTAGAGAAGAGATCGTAGAACTATCAGTAAAAGCTAACGGTACGAACTCTTTAACTACATTAGCAATGTCAGATGTATTAACATCTCTCTTTTCATAAAAAGCATCATGCATAGCCTCAATTATAGATTGCCTTATTTCAGCACCTGAAAAGTTTTCTGTCAGCTGACTTAAGTAATAAATATCATACGTCTTCCAAGTTAAAGGTCGCAATTTCATTAAATGTATTTGAAATATTTTTGTTCTTTCTACAAACTTAGGTAAGTCTAAAAAAAAAATTTCATCAAAACGACCTTTTCTCAGTAATTCGGGAGGAAGAGACAGTACATTATTTGCTGTGGCAACAACAAAAACTTGAGTCTTTTTTTCTGATAGCCATATTAAAAAAGAATTAAGGACTCTACTAGTTGTTCCACTATCTCCATTCAAATTATTACGATTGAAAGCTTTATCAATTTCATCTATCCATAAAACACAAGGAGAAGAGTTCTCTGAAATTTGTATCATACTTCTCATTTTTCTTTCAGACTCACCTACAATGCCACCAAAAATTCTTCCCACATCTAGTCTTAACAATGGCATGTTCCACTGTTTTGAGATTGCTTTAGCACTTAAAGATTTACCTGTTCCTTGAATACCAACTAGAAGAATACCTCGTGGAGATGGTATTCCGTAACTTTGAGCTTGTAGGGAAAATGAATTCGATCTTTTCTTTAACCATTGCTTCAAATAAAACAAACCTCCAATATCTTCTAGTGTTGTATTGACCGGATAGAAGTCTAATATATCAGTCTGACGAATAATTTGCTGTTTTTCTTTTGCAATAAAATTAAAAACATCTATACTCGATACTTGACATAAGATTAACTTAGCAATAGACTTTCTAATTATCTCTATAGACATTCCTTTATAGGCAAAAGATAAATCATTTAAATCAAGACCTATGTCTAGTGATACTATAGAAAATAGACGCTTCAGCTCAACAACAATTTCTTCTAAACTAGGCAATGGAAAGTCTAAAACTACAACAAGATTATTTAACAATTGAGGAATTTGTATATCTGGTGCAACTATAACAATGTGTGAATTAGACTTTTTGAATTGTTGAGCAAGATTTTTCAGTTTGCGTACAATACTAAGATCATTAATAAATAAATGAAAATCTTTTAGGATAAAGATATTCGAAGTAGCTGAGTTTAAGCTCTCGATGAATTCTAATGCTGCCAAAGGATTTTTTTGAGCTTGCCCTTTACAATTAGGGTTTTGATAATAACCATCAATAAAATTCCATGAGTAAATATTATTAATAGATTCACTTATGGCAATTTGATTGATTGTATATTCAATTCTTTCTTCTTCACTAGTAATAATACATATCAATAAATGACGTGATGATAGTAAAATTCTGAACTGATCTTTAAAGCACATAAGTGATTTGTAAATACATGTATTAGTTTTAATAAAGAAACTGATATTGCAATGTCATTATAGACTAATCTTTTTTCTCCCTTTTTTTCGGCGTAGCTTTATAATTTTCTTTCCACTTACTATTTTCATACGTGCTCGGAAACCTGACTTAGCTATTTTTTTACGGTTAGTCCCTTGTAAAGTACTTTTAGTCATGATATTAATATTTTATACAAATTAATGGTAAACATATGCTATAATTTTTCACTAAATAATTAAAATTTTTCAGCATAATATTTACTTTATAGTTTTAGTTTGTTTATTTAAATCTTATAATTTCTATAATAACACAATGCTCAACTTATATTTAATATCTTTGACCTGTTTTTTGGTGCTAATATGCAGTTTAATAACGTTTGAATTATATAAAGCAGCTATACAACATATAACGATTTACCGACTTTCAGAAAATGCAAATAGATCTTTTCAGCAGAACATGGACTTAGTACAAATCTATATAAAACGTAAAGAGTGGATGACTTGCATTAGAATACTAGAGTTGCATCTCTCAAATAGCACCAATAACTTTGTCGATTACTATACCTATATTGGCCTTTGCTATTTCTACTTAAAAAAGTATAATTTAGCTGAGTATTACTATAATAAAACAATAGAACAAAATTCTAAGAACACGTTCGCTTTAAATTGCCTCGCTAATTTGTATGAAGGAACAAAACAAGTAGATAAAGCTATTTCAATACTAAAAGAGATTCTAAGTATTGATGATAAGTATAGTAAAATAATAATAAAAAGATTAGCGAAAATACATAAGATGAAATCGGGATAGCAGGATTTGAACCTGCGACATCCTGCTCCCAAAGCAGGCGCGCTACCAAACTGCGCTATATCCCGTAGACATTAATATAAGTATACACTACTTTTTAAAACTTACCTAGCTAACTAACTGAATCAACGTGGATACCAAAACATACCTTTAACTCCATCAGGATCTGTCATAAAACCCAAATGACGATAAAAACTAACAACTTGTGGGTCTGCAAATAACGTAATTGTACTTATGTCAGCACCTCTTAAGTGAAAGATTAATTGATCCATTAAGGCTTTACCAAGTCCTTTTCCCTGAAAATCTGGATGTACAACAACATCCCAAATCGTAGCATTAAAAACAGTATCGGATGTTGCTCGTGCAAAGCCTATTAACTTACTATCTTCTTCAGTTTTATAAAAAAGACAAATTATCAAAAAACTATGATCAATTGCTATTTTAACTTTACGTAATGGACGACGTACCCATCCCACAGCATCACATAGCTGCTCAAGTTCAGATAAATTAATATTCTTATTCATACTCATGTAAATATTGTATAGGTCACCTTCTTTATCTAAATCTTCAATTAATAAAGAATCCTTTAGCATAGCTAAAGTTTTAATGTTATTTGAATCCGATGAACAGTTAGCCATATAGGTGTTCTTAAAAAATTTTCTCCAGAAAGCCATATTATTTATATCCATATAATGCAACATTAGTACTATAATAATAGAAAATGTATTTTTTTACATTTTCAATAAATGTTACTAGATAAACAAAAAAATTAAACTATATATTATTCTTTATCAGTAGATAAAATAATTTATTCATTACTACACTCAGTAAGTATCAACTCTTTTGTTATCACATAAACCTTGGCTTTATTACATGAAAAACTATATGATCAAAAAATTCTTCGCTTCTATTTGTATTATTTGCTTATGCATATATATTAATCCAGATACTTCAATAGCTGAAGTCGCAGGATTAATACCATGCAAAGAATCTGGAGTGTTTGCCAAAAGATTACAAAATAGCGTAAAAAAACTTGAAAATCGTCTTTCCAAGTATGATCCATCAACCCCACCAGCATTAGCTCTTCAACAACAAATTAACAGAACTCAAACCAGATTTGATAAGTATAGTAAATCTGGTATTCTATGCGGGAAAGATGGTTTACCACATTTAATTACAGATGGCAGATGGAATCATGCAGGAGAATTTATATTTCCAGGAATTCTCTTCATATATATTACTGGGTGGATTGGTTGGGTTGGCAGAGGATACATTCAAGCAGTTTCCAAAACAAATAAACCTACAGAAAAAGAAATTATAATAGATGTACCATTAGCTGTAAAATTTTCTGTATCTGGTTTTACATGGCCATTAGCTGCGATACAAGAGTTTACTAGTGGTAAATTGCTTGCTAATGATAATGATATAACTGTCTCTCCGCGCTAAACTAAACTTTTACTAGGAATTAATTATATGAACAACAATTTCATGAAATATTTATCAACAGTACCTGTTGTGAGTGCTATTTGGATTACTTTCACTGCTGGTTTTATAATAGAAATTAACCGGTTTTTTCCTGATATATTATTTTTCTCTTTATAAGAGTGAAAACAGTCTACATCAAAAAAATTTAATATCACTTCAACTAATTATTCGAAATAAAAGTTACAGATTATAAAAAGATAGAGTAACAATGAATCCTATAAGCTTGTTTTTTTTAAAAAAAATTGTTTTTTTTGCTAACATAAGTTTTATAAACAAACATAACAATTATAAATATGAGTTTAGTCAGCCAGATTATTGTAAATGCAGATAATGAATTAAGATATCCTACAATTGGAGAACTACAATCTATACAATACTATGTAGAAACTGGAGAAAAAAGAATTGAAATCAGCTGTGTTTTGAGAGATAAAGAGCAAGAGATTATTCAAAAAGCAAGCAAAGCTATTTTTCAAGTTCACCCAGAGTATATTGCACCTGGAGGCAACGCAGAAGGTGCACGAAAAAGATCTTTATGCTTACGTGACTACGGATGGTATCTTAGACTGATTACCTATAGTTTATTAGCTGGAAACAAAGAATCAATTGAGAAGATAGGCTTAATTGGAGTAAGAGAAATGTATAACTCTTTAGGAGTACCTATACTGGGTATGATAGATGCCATTGTTTGCCTACAACAAGCATCATTTGATATTTTAGAAGAAGAAGAAATAAAAATGGTTGGTCCTTACTTTAGTTTTATTATACAAGGTATGTCACAATAGGTATTTTTCCATCTAATTAGTTGCTTGGAAACAAATGAAGTGATATAATCATTTTATGCTCGGATAATTACAAATGTAATAGCTAAAATTTGTCAGGACTGGAAGGTAGCAGCAATTAGGCTAAATTACAAAGGTATATTTTCCGGGTTTTATTATTTTTATTAACAATTATAAATAACTTATAGTAAAATAAATTATTGGCTGAAATTTATATACTATTATCTGAATAATCTTGCATATGATGAAAAGTTGTTAATACAAAGCATTTATTTTTCATATTTAATGAATAATATTAATTTTTATAATTGAACTGATTTTTGAAAGTAATATGATATCATCAATTCTGCAAGGAGCTCATATTCTTGCAACAGGCTCTGCCGTTCCAGATCTATGTATAGATAACAATAAACTAAGCCAAATAGTTGAAACATCTGATGAATGGATAATAAGTCGTACAGGAATTAAAGAAAGACGTATACTGACTGGCGCAGATAAATCTCTCATAGACCTTGCTTCATTAGCATCTATAAGAGCACTAAATAAAGTATCTATGGATCCCTTAGAAATTGACCTTATTATATTAGCCACTTCAAGTCCAAATGACCTCTTCGGAAGTGCAAGTCAATTACAAGCAAAAATTGGTGCTAGAAAAGCTGTTGCATTTGACTTAACAGCTGCATGCTCTGGCTTTGTTCTAGGACTTGTAACAGCAACACAATTTATACAAAATGGAAGTTATAGAAATATATTAATTGTTGGGGCAGATATATTGTCTAAGTGGGTGGACTGGTCAGATAGAAGTACATGTATTCTATTTGGTGATGCTGCAGGAGCAGCAATCCTACAAGTTTGTCCAAGAGAAGATAATGGTATTTTAGGTTTTCACCTTAATACTGATGGACAAAAGTATCATCAATTATGTATACCATACAAAAAAGAACGTGAAGTACATTATAACAAAGACTTAAAAATCTCTGAAGGAAATTTTAAGAAAATTCAGATGGATGGAAAAGAAGTATATAAATTTGCTATATCTCAAGTCCCCTTAAGTATAATAGAATGTCTAAAATCGCTAGAAATATCCATTGATGATATCGATTGGTTGCTTTTACATCAAGCAAATACAAGAATACTTCATGCTGTTGCTCATAAATTATCAATTAACTCTAAAAAAATCATTTCAAATTTGAGTAAATATGGAAATACATCTGCTGCCTCTATACCATTAGCATTAGACGAAGCATTAAATAATAATACAATAACTAGTAATGACAAAATTGTAATTTCAGGATTTGGAGCTGGACTAACATGGGCAACAGTAGTAATTCAATGGAAGTCTTAATTATTAACAAAAAAAAAGAAATATTAATATAATATATATTAAAACTAGAACATTAAAAATAGTTACGTACAATTTAATGAGCAAAAATAATATTTTATTATTAACTTGTAAGCTGCAGAATTTATTTTGATTATTTTGGATTACAATACAAGGGCAATTAACCATGACTTCATCATTATCAAGCTTTTTAAATAGTTTAATTTTAGGTGCCTTAATAGTAGTAATACCTATTACTTTAGCGCTACTATTTGTTAGTCAAAAGGACAAAACATTAAGAAATTAATTTTATACACAAACGAAAATTGCACTTTAGATTAATTACATTAAATAAAAGGAATAGTATCCGGAGTATCTACACATAAACTCCTTTAATCAATACAGTAGCTACAAAAATTAATTTATAATAAAAAATTAGATTCTGAATACAGTATGTCTTTATCTGAATGGCTAGTGACTAAGCGTAATACACGACTAAAAAATAGTTTAAAAGTAACACCTATCAGTATTCCTGATGGCTTATGGATAAAATGTGATACATGTGGCCTGCTTATGTATTATAAAACATTAAATAGAAATACAAAAGTTTGCCCACAATGTAATCATCATTTTCCAACATCCAGTCATGATAGAATAAAGCACCTGATCGATACAGGCAGCTGGCAACCGTTAGATGATAATATGGCATCTGCAGATCCACTTGGTTTTCAAGATAAGAAAATGTATGATAATAGACTACAAGAAATGGAAATTAAGACTGGATTAACAGATGCAGTACAGACAGGAATATGTACACTTGAAGAAATACCTATTGCATTTGGCGTTATGGATTTCAGATTCATGGGTGGAAGCATGGGCTCGGTTGTAGGAGAGAAACTAACTAGATTAATAGAAACAGCAACTAAATTCAGACTTCCTGTAATAATTTTATGTGCGTCCGGCGGAGCACGAATGCAAGAAGGAATGCTTAGCCTAATGCAAATGGCTAAAGTTTCCTCTGCATTATACAGACATCAACAAAAAAAACTATTATATCTATCTATACTGACATCCCCCACAACTGGGGGTGTTACTGCTAGTTTTGCTATGCTAGGCGATCTCATAATAGCGGAACCAAAGGCACTAATTGCATTTGCAGGGAGAAGAGTAATTGAACAGACAATAAGAGAAGATTTACCAGATAGGTTCCAAACTGCTGAATACTTATTTGAACATGGTTTCATTGATTTGATTATTTCAAGAACACAATTAAAGCAACAACTAAAAACAATCCTATCTTTTTATCACCATCCTAACAAAAAGGAGTAAATTTTATATCGTAATACATTAAAAAAATTTGAATAAAGATATTTAGAGAAAAAAGTAATAATAATATAACAATAGAGTAATCTATCTAAATTACTATAGAAAACTTAATTATACGTTATCTATTTTTTTCATAAAATAGCAAAACAATAGTTTTTTGCATTTTTATTATTAACATCAACAAACACCATATTAGAGGTAACTATGCGCAACAAGCACACTTGGCAATTCTTTACTATTTCAACTTTAGTGTTTACAATATTTTTACATCCTGTTTATGCAATAGAACTGGATGAAGCAACTAGAACTGTACCGTTAGAAGAGTCAGGTAAAACTATTGTCTTAACTCCTGAACAGGCCAAAAGAGGAAAGCGTTTGTTTAATAATTCATGTGCCACATGTCATAATGGAGGTATTACAAAGACTAATCCAAATATTGGATTGGAAATAGAATCTTTAAAGCTAGCCACACCATCTAGAAATAATATCAACGGATTAATAGACTACATGAAAGAACCAACAAGTTATGATGGCGCTACATCTATAGCAGAACTACATCCCAGCATTAAAAGTGCTGAGATTTTTCCGAAAATGAGAAACTTAACAGATGAAGACTTATTTGCAATTGCTGGGCATATACTAATGCAACCTAAAATTGGTGCAGAAAAATGGGGAGGAGGCAAAATCTACTATTAATAATTTTGTATATTTTTTATTTGAAAAAAGTACTCAAATAAAAAAAATTACATATTATAATATACATTATAATTAAACAATCGATAGGAGATTAAAAAATTGATGAAAATCTTTGCAATATTCTGGATTCTTTTTAGTATGGTACTATGCGTTAATAATAGTACCCTTGCTGCAGACTTGGAAGCCGGAGAACAAGTATTCAATGCAAACTGTTCCGCATGTCATGTTGGGGGTAATAACGCAATTATGCCAGAAAAAACTTTGAAAAAAGATGTTCTAGAAAATTATGGAATGAATAATATTGAAGCAATTACAACTCAAGTAACAAATGGAAAAAATGCTATGCCAGCATTTGGTGGACGTTTAACAGATGAAGATATCGAGAATGTTGCTAACTACGTACTAAGTCAATCTGAACAAGGATGGTAATATAATTAGGAAATAACTAATCATGGGGAATAGATAGTTCAATAATTAATCGAGGTAAACTATCTATTCATTTCACTAAATAAGCAATAAATATACTTATATCACCTTAGAATTTTACCGCAGCCTAATATGCATTACAATCATTATCGAAGCATTCTTCTTCTAGAAAACGGTACCAGATATCATGGCTGGTCATTAAATAAATCGACACTATCAATAGGAGAAATTGTTTTTAATACTGGAATGACAGGATATCAAGAAATTATAACTGATCCTAGCTATGCTAACCAAATTATTACATTCACATATACAGAGATCGGCAATACAGGAATTAATATTATAGATAATGAAGCTGATAAAATTCATATAAAAGGAATAGTAACAAAAAACCTATGCGAAACACCAAGTAATTGGCAAAAAAGCATTTGTTTAGCGGAATATTTACTTAATAATAATATTCCACATATCTTTGGAATAGACACCAGAAAGTTAACAAGAGATTTACGTGATACAGGTGTGATGAATGGCTGCATATCTAGTACTGTATTTAACTTAGATTCGTTAGTAACTATGATAAAAAAAACTCCTGACATAAAAACTATCAATTTAATTAGAAACATTAGTACCACAAAAATCTACAAATACAAAGTACTAAATAAAAAAAATTTCATTTATTCTTATTTGCAAGAGAATACCAATATCAATCATGGTAAGTCTCTAAACATTATAGTTATAGATTTTGGGGTAAAAAATAACATTTTATCAAGACTATCAAACTATGGCTGCCAAGTATACGTGGTACCTGCTAATAGTACATATGAAACTATTTTCAAATATCAGCCAGACGGCATATTAATTTCGAATGGTCCAGGAGATCCCTTTCAAATGAAAACAGAAGTTAATAATATCAGAGAATTAATTAATAGATGTAATATACCTATTTTTGGCATTTGTATGGGACATCAAATCTTAAGTCTTGCTTTGGGAGGTAACACATTCAAATTAAAATTCGGACACAGAGGCTTGAATCATCCTGCAGGAATGCATCAAACAGCCAAAATCACTAGCCAGAATCATGGTTTTGCAGTAAAGACGACTTCACTAGTTGACACACTTTTACAAATCAATCATTTCAATTTAAATGATATGACTGTAGGAAGTACAATACATAGAAGCAAACCTATTTTTTCAGTTCAGTATCATCCTGAAGCTAGTCCCGGAACCCATGACTGTGACTACTATTTCTATCATTTTATCAATTTAATTAGGCTTAGAAAAGAATCATAAATATTTTCATTGAATCAAAATTATTGTCTATTCCAAACAATATGATTAAAAAGAGATGACAATACTTGAACTCCTCTTAACTGATTAAAGAGGGGTAAATGACCAGATGGAGCATTTATATTCCAGACGAATTCATCTGGGTACCTAGATGGGACACCTGCATTCTTCCAGCCTATATGAGTCCAAAATTTTTCCCAATTACAATTATGGGATAGCCAGATTTGTCTTTGCTTTGAAAAACCAAACTTATTCCTAGAATAAGAACGCCATAACATATCTATAGCGATTAAGTCATCTGACGGTAGTAAAGAAATATCTGTAAAATATAACCACTTTCTTTTAGTATTATCATCTAAACCTGCTAATTGACATAAGTATCTTTGAGTTAATTTATCCGCTTCTATATAGTTTTTATCAATTAGCAATTGCTGAAGGGGCTGATAATCTATTTTTAATACAGATTGAAATTCAATGATACCATTCGAAAAATAGTTATCTAATTTTTTCTGAATTACTTCAAAAGTCGACTCATGTAAAACTTCAAAGAGAATGCCATCCAAAGATGACAGTTCTACTTTTTGTGTCATACGTCGATGTACTAAGAGTTCCAACAGTTTTTTTTGCCCCAATAGACTATCTAAAGCAATCTGTTCAACTAAATTTAATTGTTGTTTTACTGAAACAATAGTTTTTAATTCCGCAATTTTTTCCAACATTATTCCAATAGTAATATTTGTTCTTTATTTATAGATTATACATAAGTATTACACAAATTTATCTATTTAAGATAAGAAGAGAAAACTATTAGTTTGTCAAATTATTTAAGTAAAAAGCCATTACCTAGGGAGACTATTCATTCCAAATAAAACAGAACGTATACAAAATATAGCACTATTACCTAAAAAGTTTATAAGAATATAGATAATTATTTTGCTGAAAATGAAGACAGTTTTTTCTATTTTTGGTATTACCATATCTTGTATTTCCATTAAAAGTACAATAAATAGCTGTAATTTTGACATAGAGGAGACTTCATTCAATCTAGATACGTAAATATACTTAGTAATTAATCCTTGTGAACTTATAAGCCACACTTTATAACGAGAATTATAAATTTGCTTGGGCTTACTAATAAAGTGATAGATTAATTTCTCTAAAGTTAAAGTGTTTCGAAGTAGTGCAATAGAGCGTATAGAGATATATGAAAGATTGCACAACTTATTGGTTCTTATGAAATAGATGACAAAAGACAATGAATTAAAATTTCTTAGTAGCTCACATATAACCAAATTACTAAATTGAATGACAAAATTTTCTAACAAAACTAAGACATGCTCTTTAGGTGTTTTGTTATTACAAAATACAAATACATTATTACCTATCACAGACGTTCCAAAAATTAGATATGCTAGTAAATACTCTAGTAAAAATGTGTCTTCCGATAACATTGTTTTCAAAACTTGAGAATTTTCACCTGAAGAAATTAAAGGATTAGAGGCATTTAATATAACTAGAAAATGATAACAGGATCTCATAAGTAAATTGGAAACGATTTTGTCGTTTAACACTTTAATACTAGTATAATCTAAATTCAATTCTATTAAATCTAGAATCAAGGATTCTAATTCTATTGAAATAGTAGAAAAGAGTTGAGATCTGCTTTGATTATCAAGCAAATCTATATACAAAGTGTTTTCAGCTTTATTTGACAAATTACGAAAAAACTTATGTCTCACTCGCAAAAATAAGTAAGCTACCTCATTATTTAACTTTTTACCTTGCTTCTTGGGCCAATATTTAGTCATCAGACATTCATTATTACATGTATCCTATTATCGTAACAGAAGAATCTTATATTAATCAATATAGATGTATATGCTATTAGATAGCAAAACTATACTAAAAGCACAAGAATAATGTAGTTTTACTAAAAAAATAGTAAGCTCTTGAAAAATAATCATGTATACCTTATTGTTATAAATATTCATTATCTAATCAAATTTACATCTTAAAATATGCCTCATTATTACTTTGCTGTCGCAAGTCAAAACTTCTTAATAAATGAAGAGCCTGTTGAAGAAATTTTAAGAGAAAGAACAGAATACTATAAAAGTATAAGAAAAGAAATTGATTTTTGGCTAGTTAAAAATCCTACTTTTATTAATTTTCCTCATTTTAAATACATAAAAGAGCAATTAAAAAGTCCTCCTGCTGCAATTATATCTCTTGATAAGCAATTTATTAAATGGTTAAAGTTAAGAATAGGCTTTGTTAAAATAGGAACATTTACATCAACTAGATCTATCTTAAATTAATATTTAATACGTGTAGAGTGTAATTAAAACTATATAAAAAACTTAATTATCGATTGAACTTTTATCTTCAGGAGATGTAACAAACAAAGTTAAAATCTCTTGACTAAAAGTTTCAGCTGCCTTAGATTTATAACGACTTGGATTAATAACAATTGACAGCATACGTTTAATAGTAACATTTTCTATTCTTACCCAATGTAAAATACCCAATTCAAGTTCTTTAGCTATTGCTGATACTGAAACAAAAGCTGCGCCTAGGCCAGACTGTACAGCATTTTTAATAGCTTCTATAGAATTTAATTCCATTTCAATTTTAAAACGACTACTATCTATATCATGCTGACTTAACACTTTATCTATAACTTTCCGAATAGTTGATTGAGTATCTAAGGCTATAAAACGTAAGCGATATAGATCCTCCTTTTGAATGTCTGATAATTTAGAAAAATTATGAGTGATTGGCAAAATTAATGCAAGTTCATCTTCAGCATATGAAGTTACTTGTAAAATGTCTTTCAACTCATGGGGTACTTCTCCACCAATAACAGCTAAATCTACCTGACCATTAGCTACACTCCAAGAAATTAACCTTGTGGAGTGAACCTGCAATTGTACATTAACTTGAGGATATCTTTGGCGAAATAAACCTATTAAGCGTGGCATTAGATAGGTACCAGTTGTTTGGCTAGCTCCAATAACAAGAGTACCACCTTGTAAATTTTGCACATCTTCAAGTGCTCTACATGTTTCTTCACATAATGCAAGAATTCTACCACCATACCTTAAAAGTAGACTACCTGCCTCTGTCAAAGTAGCTTTTTTATTACTTCTTTCAAATAATGGTATATCTAACTGCTTTTCCAGATTTTGAATTTGTAAACTAATAGCTGGCTGTGAAACATATAAGCTGTCTGCAGCTCTTTTGAAGCTTCCTTCTTTTATAATAGCTTTTAGAATTCTTAGTTGATCCAAGGTAAATGGTAAATCTCTCATACAAATATATTGAAAAAAATGGTCCAAACGAAATTTAATTATTAATATGGAGAAATAACTAATTTTTTATACTAAAAAGTATAAAGTTCTTATATATATCTATAGTTTATAGTTTTTCATACATCATAATATACTATTGATACAATGTAATAATGAGAGGTTACATTATTCAACTTCTTAAAATTACAGTATAATATGCTTAATTAAAAATTTAAGGAATTAAAATATATGGATATAAGACTAATAATAGTATTAACTCCCGTTTTAGCTGCTGGTTCTTGGGCACTATACAATATAGGTAGAATAGCATTGCAGCAATTTAGAAGTATGTAATTAAATAACTACAAAGTCTAAGTGAAATTATAATTATAACTGGGAATATTATGGAATTTTTATATACTAGTATATTTCCTTTCATTATAGCTATGTAATTTTATAAAATAAAATAATTAACTCTTTTAATATATTTTAAATAGCCGTATAATTACAACTAGAATTTCTAATTTTTTATAAGAATTAATCAAAAAGATTATAAATAAAATATGGCTGTTCCTAAAAAACGTACATCGAAATCAAAATCAAGATCGCGAAAAGCAAACTGGAAACATAAGGCAGACATTAGCAGTGGCAAAGCTTTATCTTTAGGTAAGTCATTATTAACTGGACAACCAAATAGCTTTATATATATAAGGGATGAGAAGAATGAAAAACAATAATATTTATTATTTCTATATGGATTAAATAAATAACGATTACAAGCTATATTCAGTCCAATAAAAATGCAAGTTACTAATTTGACAAGTAAACAACCGTCTAACTCTAGTAAAGCTATAAGTTTTGCTTTAGACTTAAAAAAACTAAAAGAAATTTTTATATTTAATTGCTGCCAAGGATGCCAAAATACTCTTAATGAAAAAAGGATAAAGATCAGTCATGTTTCAAGAATTATAATAACTGAATTAAACATTGTAAATACCTCAGGACTGATGGGTTTGCTCTCTAGCCTTAGCTTGATTAATAGAACTAAAGAATTACATATTTATGCACCAAAAGGACTAGAACAATACATAAAACTAGGTAAAAAGTATTCTCAAACCAATTTTCGCTATAACTTGTATATACATGTTTTAGCAACAGGGATTGTGATTAATAATAGTATCTACAAGGTTTATACATTTGCAGAACACTTAAAGTTTAATTTTTTAATTATATTTCAGGAAAAGTATGGAAAATTTAGATCAAATAAAGCAAAAGATTTTAGCCTGGTTTCAGGACCTTTATACGGTAAACTAAAACAAGGAAACACTTTTCTTTCACCAGATGGTATAGTTATTAAAGGCAAAGACTTCACACAAAATAATTCAAAAGGAACAAAAATAACTTATCTAGAAAATTATTATTGCAGAAGAAGTTACGTTGAAATAGCAATAGAATCTCGAACTATACATAATATATTATAGTGTAAATCATTTCCAATATTTTATAAAAACAAGCATATGGCATACGCAATTATTGAAGCTAGTGGCAGACAAATATGGATTGAAGCTGGAAAATTTTATGACATCAACTATATTAATGGTGAACCGGGGGATACTATAAATTTAAATAGAGTACTTTTGCTGAACAAAGAAGATAATACTAAAATAGGCTATCCATGTCTAGAATCAGTAACAATACGTGGTAAAATTTTAAAACATTTAAAAGGCAAAAAAATAACTGTCTTCAAAATGAAACCAAAAAAAAATAGTCGATCGAAACAAGGTCATAGACAAAAACTAACAAGACTGTTAATAGAAAACATTAGGTAAAAAACTTAAAAAAACATGGCACACAAAAAAGGAAGCGGAAGTACAAAAAATGGTCGTGACTCTAACTCAAAAAGGCTAGGTATAAAAAAGTATGGGGGTGAGCAAACAATTGCTGGAAATATTTTAGTTAAACAGCGAGGAAGCACATTTGAAGCTGGAAAAAATGTAAAAATGGGTAAAGACTATACTCTATTTGCTTTAAAAGACGGGGTAGTTAAGTTTGAAGTTTATAATAAATATAAAAAAAAAGTTAGTATTTATAATACTATTTAGTGAATACTCTAATCAAACAATTATAATCACATAAGCTATGATTTATAAACATGCATTTTTCTCATTAATGCTTTAAGCTATATTCTAAAAATGGTAAAAAAAATAGTAATTTCTCGTTTTAATAATGTAGCAGCTGTTTTACTAAATAATAAAATACAAGAAGTTATTGTTATTAATAATACATACCAAGTTAATGACATTTACATTGGTATAGTGCAAAGAATCTTCCCAAGCATAAACGCTGCTTTCATAAGACTAAACAATACTAAAAAAAGTGGATTTATACACTTAAATGATATCAAGCCTTTACAAAAAAAGTACAATACAAATCGCATTACAGAAATTCTTTCCGTAAACCAGTTAATTATAGTTCAGATTATTAAAGAGCCAACAAAAAACAAAGGTCCTAGACTAACAACAAATATTAATTTAACAGGTAGGTATGTTGTCTTAATGCCTTTTTGCAATACAGTTTGTGTTTCACACAAAGTTTATGACGAAAATGAAAGAACTTATCTACAATCCTTAGCTGTTTTAATTAAGCCATCAGCAATGGGTATACTAGTAAGATCTGCAGCTCAAGGAGTTCGAGAAAAATTAATTATTGAAGACCTTACTCAACTAAAAAAGCAATGGAACTTTGTGGAAAAATTAGCAACATTCACGAACTTACCAACTCTAATACATAAGGAAGAAGATTTAATTCAAAAAGTTATTAGAGACTACTATGAAAAAAGTGTAAATAAAATAATTATTGATTCCAAAAGTGGCTTAAGACAAATAAAACACCACTTAGATAAATGGGAGTGTATTGCTCCTATAACAAAAGTCAAGTTACAACTTCATAGTAAGCCGGAATGTATTTTAAAAGAATTCAATATAAAACAAACTATCATAAAAGCTCTACAGCCAAAAGTAAGACTTACACTCGGTGGACATATCATAATTGAAAATAATGAAGCATTTACTGTTATTGATGTAAATTCTGGTTCTTTTAACAAATCAGATAATTGCAAAGAAACAATTCTACGAACAAATCTTTATGCAGCAATTGAAATTGCATATCAATTAAAAGTTAGGAATATCAATGGAATAATCATAATAGATTTCATAGATATGCAGTCACAGAAAGACAAATTGCAACTATTAGAACATTTTAGCAACCTACTCAATATAGACAATGCCAAGCCAAGAATAGTACAACTTTCAGAACTAGGATTAATTGAATTAACAAGAAGAAGAAGAGGACAAAGCCTAAAAGAGTTATTCTATAGTAAAACACATACTTATATAAATGCCAATCAGACTAGTGATCTAGAATACAGCATACAAAAAAAGACTTTTACTTTTCACAAAAATATTCAGTCTTTATTTTTTAATAAGAAATTTTATAAAAATACAGCTTTAAAGATTAAAAAACTTACCTATAGTACAATTAGTAGGAGTAACTTGTATCTCTCCTTAGACAAAACTCATACAATTAATTTACTAAACCCTTATCATAATTATATGATACCGTTAATTTTATACCGTAAGACAGTGAAATGTATAGTAAAGTAAAAAAGACAATTCAAGGATTTATTAAATCTTTGAATTGTCTTTTTTACTTTACTATACATTTCACTGTTTTACAGTATAAAATTAACCATTAACAGACGGAGCAACTAAAGCTACAGGAAGAGATTCTCCAGAAGCTAAATCTAGAGGGAAGTTGTGAGCATTGCGCTCATGCATTACTTCCATACCTAAGTTAGCTCTGTTTAAAATATCTGCCCAAGTGTTAATTACACGGCCTTGGCTATCAACAACTGATTGGTTAAAGTTAAAACCATTTAAGTTGAAAGCCATTGTGCTAACTGACATTGCTGTAAACCAGATACCAACGACAGGCCACATACCTAGAAAAAAGTGTAGTGCACGAGAGTTATTAAAACTAGCATATTGGAAGATCAGACGACCGAAGTAGCCATGAGCTGCAACAATATTATAAGTTTCTTCTTCTTGACCAAACTTATATCCATTGTTAGCTGATTCATTTTCAGTTGTCTCACGAATCAAACTAGAAGTTACTAGAGACCCGTGCATAGCACTGAATAAAGAACCACCAAATACGCCTGCAACACCTAATTGGTGAAAAGGATGCATTAGAATGTTGTGTTCAGCTTGGAATACAAGCATAAAGTTGAATGTACCAGAGATACCTAAAGGCATACCATCAGAGAAGCTTCCTTGACCAATTGGATATACAAGGAATACTGCTGCTGCTGCTGCTACAGGTGCTGTGAAGGCAACAGAAATCCAAGGACGCATACCTAAACGGTAGCTTAGTTCCCACTCACGACCGATATAGCAACATACACCTAATAAAAAGTGAAGAACAATTAACTGGTAAGGACCACCATTGTATAACCACTCATCTAAAGATGCAGCTTCCCAGATAGGATAGAAATGAATACCAATAGCTGCAGAACTAGGAATAATTGCACCAGAAATGATGTTATTTCCATAAAGTAAAGAACCTGCAACTGGTTCACGAATACCATCGATGTCAACTGGGGGTGCAGCAACGAATGCAATGATGAATACAGATGTAGCTGTTAATAGTGTCGGAATCATTACCACACCAAACCAACCAATATATAAGCGGTTTTCAGTGCTAGTAATCCAAGTACAAAAACGTTCCCACAGGCTTGCGCTTTCGCGTCTTTCTAAAGTAGCAGTCATAATAATTAAATTTTTTTTAGGATAAATAGAGATACTTCCCAAGCTACTAATTTACTTGTTAGCAGTATTATTACAACCCTTGAATAGTATTGTAAAGATCTTACAAAAAAAATTAAAAATAAGCTCACTAAGTATAAACTTAAGTAAAATAAAACTTGACGTTTTTACATGTATAGATAAGACTATAGTGTATTGCACTAACAAACAAGAAATAATTGGATAAGAACCAGCAAAACCGAAAGGATTAAAATGCAAAAATATATAGAATTCTTAGCTGAAAATATGCAAGTGAAATAACTAAAAATATTAAGTCATCATGTCACATCTTAGCAAAATAAAAACAAAAATTAGTAATCAAATAATTTTACAAAAGACGTTATCTGATCTTAAGTTTAAATACTCCTGTATTCAAAAAACTGATAAACAAGGTATAGACACGTATCCACAAGACATTGTTGTACAGGACAATAACAACAATTTTAAGTTTACGTGGAAAGAAAATAAATACTTTATAGTAACTGATTTACAATTATGGAAATCACATATTCCTTATAATATTTTGCTTGAAAGAATCACTCAGCAATATTCTTATAATTCAATTGTAAATACAAGTTTAAAAGAAGGGTTTACTAATTTAGGTTACATGGCCATGGATAATGGATCTATTAAACTAACAATACAGAAATGGAACTAAAGTAAATGTATATGCGGACGGAGAGACTTGAACTCTCACGAGAAACTCTCACTAGAACCTAAATCTAACGTGTCTACCAATTCCACCACGTCCGCGTCGTATAGAAAATAATATATCAATAATTCCATAGAAAGACAAGTCCAAACTAGATTTAATCAATAGATATCTATATTTTATTAAAATTTACTTGTAACATAGGTCTTTTTTTGATATTATACGATTAATAACTTGGCTAGTGTAATCCTCAGTAGCTCAGTGGTAGAGCGATCGGCTGTTAACCGATTGGTCGTAGGTTCAAGTCCTTCCTGGGGAGCTAAAAATATATTTTTTTCTTTATTCTAATAATAATAAATGATAGCAAATCTTAGTATGCACTCTAATTTAGTATTACTAGAAATTAGATTGTACCAATTGCAACAATTAGTTTATAGACTACTCTCATCTGAAATTCATAGATTTTCACCTCTCGTTGCACTGTTGACTTTTACAGGAGGTATAGTTACTAGTCTTAATCCATGCATGATATCTATGTTACCCGTAACTTTATCGTATATGAAGGAAAGTAGTCAAATATCTACAAGCAAAAATGCTTTTTTAAGGGGACTTAGCAGTAGTATTATTCTTACAGTATTATTTACATTATTAGTAGGTAAATACTACCATAAAACTACTCTCCAGATTCCTTTGCTTTCACCTATATGCACAGTACTTATTGGCTTGAATTTACTTGAAGTTTTACATCTTAATTACTTTGCAAGGACTTTAAACGTAACAAAAAAAATTTCAAGGAATTATAAGTTAAAAAACTACTTAATAGGCTTTTTTTTAGGATTAAACTCATCTTCGTGTAGCACTCCAATTTTAATTACTATTACATTCTGGCTATCTAATTCCAATAATATGATTTCAGGTATAATTTATATATGTTTTTATCTTTTTGGATATATTCTTCTTATTTTTTTACTTCTACAGATAACTATTAAGAATAACAACCTTAAACTAATTACAAAATTATGGTACTCAGTTGTGCCTGCTATTGGATGCACCATGACAAGTTTAGGAATTTTTTCATTACTTGCCCAAGTTTTTACCCAGTAAAAAATAAACTATTCGTACCATAAAATACTCTCAATCTAAATAACATATAATGTACTATATTAATAGAAAAAATGTTCGATGGTACTTTATTCGAGCAGTATCTAATTTAAACCTTGCAATATTACTTTTATTGATGATAGCTTTTCTAAGTATATTAGGAACAATAATAGAACAAGATCAAAATACTAGCTATTATCAGATCAATTATCCTATAAATCATCTTCTCAAATACACTTATATATTGAACTGGAAACTAATAACAGGCTTTGGTCTTGACCATATTTATGCCACCTGGTGGTTTCTACTTTTATTACTGTTATTTTTTTGCAGTCTAACAACATGCACATTTTCTAGACAGTTACCTGGACTTAGGAAAGCTAGAAATTGGAAATTTAGACAAAGAACAATAGAACAAAACACAAATATCTTAAATGAAAAATTTGATGAACAGTCTTTTACAAATATTATCTACACTTTAAATTCAAAATGCTATTATGTTTTTCATAGAAATAATAGTATATATGGATACAAGGGCTTAAGTGGGCGTATAGCTCCTATTTTTGTGCACTTTGGAATAATATTAACTCTTACAGGAGCTATGATAGGTTTTTTTAGCGGCTTCATGGCCCAACAAATGATACCAACAGGTGAAATATTTCATATTCAAAACGTAATTAAATCTGGATTAAAAAGTAAAATACCAGACAATATAGTAGGTAAAATTAATAATTTTCATATTGATTATAATAATAACAAATCAATCAAACAATTTTACTCCAATATTTCTTTAATAGATAATTCATGCAATTATTTAAGTCAAAAGGAAATTTATGTCAATTCACCTTTGAAGTTTCGAAATATGACCTTCTATCAAACGGATTGGCAAATCAATGGACTAAGAGTAAAATTAAATATAAATAATACGTTACAACTAAAACTAAACAAATCTAAGATAGGAAATACAAATATTTGGGTATACAACTTACCGATAGATAAAAATGATTACCTTTTTTTTATAATTACTAATTTAAAAGACCCAATTCTAATTTATAACCAATTAGGACAACTGATTAAAGCTGCTAATATTAATGAAGTATTAAAAATTAATAACAATAACTTTAGTATTACAGAAGTTATGACAGGTACGGGTATACAAATAAAGACAGATCCTGGCATTACCATAGTGTATACTGGTTTTTCTATACTAATGATTAGCATTGTCATCAGTTACTTATCATACTCTCAAATTTGGTCATATAATGACAGTATCAATAAAAAATTTATAATAACAGGCGAAACGAATAGAGCAAAATTAGCGTTTGACAAGGAATTAGCACAGATCAAGAAAATTTATTTTCAATTAACGTTATAAATAAACAAAAATAAATATTAATTTAATAAATACTACGTGGACAAAAAATTTTTAATAATCAATTTACCCTCATTTGTCCACAAGCTTTCTGGATGAAACTGAATGCCTCTCAAAAGTTTATGGTACTTGTGACGACAACCCATGATAATACCTTCCTGTGTCCAAGCTGTGACCTCTAAATCCTCTGGCAATGCTAGATGGTCAATTATTAAGCTATGATAACGTACAGCATTAAAAGGATTGGACAATTGACTGAAGATATCATCATTTTTATGCAAAACCTTACTAACCTTAGCATGCATAGGTTTATGCAGCTGCTTAATATAAGCACCATATGCATACCCTATGCTTTGATGACCTAAACAAACACCTAATATAGGTATTTTACTAGCATAAGCTTGTATCAACTCTAAAGAAATTCCTGTATCAGTAGGCTGACCTGGGCCCGGGGATAAAACAACATGGGTGGGCCGCAGAAGATTAACATCACTAAGTGAGATTTCATCATTTCTACATATCTTGACTTCGAAACCCAGTTCACCAACACATTGAGCTAAGTTCTGAGTAAAACTATCATAATTATCTATTATTAAGATCATGTTATTGCTTTATTTGATAGGCAAAATATATTATAGGTGACAATTTACTTATATGAAATTCCTTCTAATGAAGAGCTTGCTTGTGCATTTGTTCTTGCTTGCATCCTACCTGACATATAAGAAATTCTACCAGACAGTATACTTAACTTCATAGCTTCTGCCATAGAAACCGGTACAGAAGACCGTGCAACAGCTGTATTTAGTAAAACAGCTGAAGCTCCAAGCTCCATCGCTTGCCCGGCATCACTTGCAGTCCCAATACCTGCATCAACAATAACAGGCACTTTTGAATTTTCAATAATAATACGTATATTAGCAGTATTCTGTATTCCTTGACCTGAACCAATAGGAGATGCTAAAGGCATTACAGTAACACAGCCTATCTCTTCTAATTGCTTTGCAAGAATTGGATCTGCATTAATATAGGGCAAAACAGAAAAATTTTTTCGCACTAAGTACTCAGCTGCTTTTAGAGTACCTAAAGGATCTGGTAATAAATACTTAGGGTCTGGTATGACTTCGAGCTTAACAAAATTATTATCTACTTGGCCAAGTTTTTTTGCCATTTCACGACCTAAAGTTGCAATTCTAATAGATTCTTCTGCTGTTTGACAACCTGCAGTATTTGGCAAAAGCCATAATTTTTTCCAATCAAGACCATCGATTAAGTTACTGCGACCTTTGTTCTTAGCATCCTGAGCCCTCCTAATAGCAACAGTAACAATAGAAGCTTCGCTTGCAATAATACTAGCTCTTGCTTCTTTAAAACTTTTATATTTGCCTGTACCCAACATTAAACGAGAAGAAAAAGTCTTATGGCCAATAATAAATGGTATATCTTTAAGATTAAAACTTAAAGAATCTGAATTGTGTTGCATACTCTGTATAAATTTAAAATAATAATAAAAAACAATAGAGCATTTGAAAATTCTTCTATTTTTATTGTAGAATCAATATAGTTTGTATAATAAAATACTTTATTATTATACAAACCTTACTTTAATAATAACAAGTAATAAAACAATATTATATTCATAACATTTTGGATTACAATCCCTTTCGTCACTAACTATAATTATACAATATAACTATACCTAATGAACTTTCTATCTAAACCATAGTTATCTTATCTGTGGTGAACTTAGTAAAATATTAGGTATACTAGTATACTAAGTTGATTTACATAAAATGAACTATAAAAACAATTATAATAAAACAAGCATTACATTTATTGATAGAATAGGTTCAGTACTTCCATATTCTCTACCACTTTTAGAAGGAGTGCAAAATTTTGGCCAACAGGTACTGCCAGATTACCCATTTATTTTGACAAATATATACAAAAAAACTATCATGCCGATGGTCATTTTTTATGTCATGCATCCAGCATTAGCTTTTGTACTATTTTTTGTATTGTATTATCTGTTTGTAAGAGCGAAAAGTCCTATTCCAAATAGGCCTTTTATTAGATTTAACGTACTGCAATCTATATTGCTCTTTTTAATTAATTCTTTACTTGGAGCGGTATTCAGAGCAATACCAATAGAATTTAGAAATAGTTTGCTAGGATTCATGACATGTAATACACTTTTTTGGTTTGTTTTACTTACAATCACTTACTCTATTAAAAAATCTATTGAAGGAAAATACTCTAATATACCTGTAATTTCTCAAGCTGTAAGAATACAAATAAACAATCAAGTATAAACTAGAAAAATATAAAATTTAAACTAATATGCTAAATCACTACGAAACTATATATATTTTAAAACCAGATGTAACCGAAGATGTTAATTTAGCTTTGGTTAATAAATACAAAGATCTCATAAAAAAAGAAGGTGGCCAGAATGTATTTATGCAACATAGAGGTCGAAGACATTTAAGCTACAATATAAATCACTATTATGATGGAATTTATGTTCAGGTAAATTATGAAGGTAATGGACAACTAGTTAGAGCATTAGAAAAGTCCATAGAGTTTAATAATAATATAATTAGATCTTTAACAGTAAAAACAAAGGACAGAAAAAAATAATAAGTCTAAGTATATTTTCATAGAGTCTTGATACTGAGCTACTTTTCCAAAGGGCTCCCCCTTCAGTATCATTGCCGCTATAGTGTTTAACAACCAAGTTCGGGATGGATTGGTGTGGTTCCACTATGCTATAAGCATCAAGACATAATAACACTTCTAATTAATTTGTTTATTTTACAGTAAATAAAGCTTTCGATCTATTAGTACGTCTTAGCTGAATACATTACTGCACTTACACTTAACGCCTATCAAACGGCTAATCTTGCCGTGATCTTATCCTTTCGGTAAGAGTACTCATCTTGAGGTGGGCTTCCCACTTAGATGCTTTCAGCGGTTATCCTCTCCACACTTAGCTACCCAGCGTTTACTGTTGGCACAATAACTGGTACACCAGCGGTGTGTCTCTCCTGGTCCTCTCGTACTAAGGAGAGCTCCTCTCAATACTCTAACGCCTGCACCGGATATGGACCGAACTGTCTCACGACGTTCTGAACCCAGCTCGCGTACCGCTTTCATGGGCGAACAGCCCAACCCTTGGGACATACTACTGCCCCAGGATGCGATGAGCCGACATCGAGGTGCCAAACCTCCCCGTCGATGTGAACTCTTGGGGGAGATCAGCCTGTTATCCCTAG
>JAUKVZ010000015.1:0-33493 GCA_032355985.1 Sarcodiotheca gaudichaudii
AACTCTCTCTCTCATCCAATTGTAGAGTAGGTGCTTCCCCTACTCAGTCGTCTGACACTCTATGCAGATTGTGACCAGACTGACTCTCTCAACTATGCAGACTCAACACCCGCAACATACCAGCAACCAAAGGGCAGTCAACCCTGCAATCCGGAATGTCTGCCCAAATTCCCCGACCGGCAAGTCCCGACAATTGCCCATTCTGCCCGCCTGACGCCGTTTCTACTCGGACCCAGCCTGAGCCCCCCGAATTTCAGGCCCGCCCAGCCACGTCTTGGCGTCCTTCCATGCCGGGAACTCCCGCCTCCATTCCCGCACGGCATCCGGCGACACCTCAACCGTCAATACGCCCGGTTCCTCGCCAAGCTCGCCCAGCACCTCGCCCTGTGCCGAGACGGCGATCGTCCCCCCGGCATAGCTGAGATGCGGATCGTCCCCGCATCGATTGGCAGCCAGCACGACCGCCTGATTTTCAATCGCCCTGGCGATGCATAGCGCCCGCCAGTGAGCGGCCCGCGCCCGAGGCCAGTTCGCCCCGATGGCGTACATCTCCGCCCCCGCCTCGAGCCCCCGCCGGAAGAGTTCCGGAAATCGAAGGTCGTAGCAGATGATCGGGCAGACGCAGATGCCCTCATCTCCCGACTTCCATTCGAAGGTCTCGACCTG
Source organism: Sarcodiotheca gaudichaudii (assembly GCA_032355985.1). Taxonomy (NCBI): domain Eukaryota; phylum Rhodophyta; class Florideophyceae; order Gigartinales; family Solieriaceae; genus Sarcodiotheca; species Sarcodiotheca gaudichaudii. The sequence goes on from JAUKVZ010000015.1 coordinate 667, forward strand.
GTCGCCGCCGACGAATCGCTCGCCCTCACGTCCATATGAGAAGGGATGCGCCTTGTCGTAACTGGCGATCAGGCCTCCCGTCGGATCAAAAACCAGCGCTCTATTACGTCCCAACTGGTCGTTTCCGAGACGCGTCAGCCCCGCCTGCACGGTCGCGCCCAGATCCTCGGCGAGCTTCGCGACAAACGTCGCACTGGCGCCCTCTTCATCGTGCGTGACCTCGATATTGAGGGAAAACCCTGAATCGAACATCTCAGGCAGGAGGATGAAATCGCCCGGTTCGATCGAGGCGGCGTCCGCCAGCTCTCGAACGAGTGCGAAATTCGCCTTCCGATCTTCCCACGCAATGTCGTACTGAAAGAGATGTGCGCGCATGACCTTGTATTCTTCGTCCAATGCCAACCCGCCGCAACGCCTCAAAGTGTCCGAGGCGCCGCCCAACGAGCAAAACCATCCCGTGACCACTCCCGAGCCTTCAGTGACGATCGAATCCCCCGAAGCCATCGAGACGCCATCGGAAAACCTCTTCGACGGCGAGCTGCGCTCCGTGGAGCCGACCTACGCCCGCTGTGAGCTCTTCAGCTGGCTCATCTTCGACGCCTGCGTTCTCATCCCGCCCACCATCGCGGCGCCCATCATCCTTCTCAATGTCTCCATGCATCCATTGGGCGCCGCCGGCATGGCGTTGGGCGTCCTGCTGACCTGGCTCATCCTTGGCTTCCTCACATGGAAGCAACCGGCTTGGCGCGTGCGATCGCTCAAGTGGGCCGTCAACGACAACGGCATCGAGATTCACCACGGCATCTTCTGGCGGCATGTCGTCAATGTGCCTCGCTCACGCATCCAGCACACGGATGTCACCCAGGGCCCCATCCTTCGCGCCTATGGCCTGGCGATCCTCTCCATTCACACCGCCGGACAGCAACACAACAAGGTGGAGCTTCCCGGCATCACCCATGATCTCGCGCTGAAGCTTCGCGACGATCTGGCGCGCGATGGAGCTGTCGATGCCGTCTGAGAGCGCCTATTTCAAAGGCGAGCGACTGCATCCGCTCTCCATCCCGTTCCGGCTGCTCAAGCACGCGCGAACGTTCCTCGTTCCATTGCTCCTCTTCTTTTTCTTCACGGTCGGCAGCAAGTGGGAGATCTGGGCCGCATGGGCGCTGATTCCGATCGCCCTGTTCGAGACGTTTCGATATTTCGTGACGCGCTATTCCATCACGCCCACGGAGCTCGTCGTCCGTCAGGGATTGATCTTCCGATCAGTGCGGCACATCCCGCTGCGGCGCATCCAGAACATCGACTACACACAGAATCCGCTGCATCGCATGTTCGGCGTGGCGGACGTGCGCGTCGAAACCGCCGGCGGCGCCGAGCCCGAAGCCGAACTCAAAGTGCTGTCACTGGCCCAGATCGAGAGTCTGCGCCAGGGCGTTTTCGGTGATCGTGCTCCCGTCGATGCGCCGCTTCAGTCGCTGGACGCGACGGCGACCGCCGATGACGCATCGAGTGCAGCCGCGCCGGGCCGCACGATTCTCGCGCTGGGAACCGTCGATCTTCTGAAGCTGAGCATCGTCACGAATCGCGGCCTCGTCGGATTCGCCGTCATCGCCGGTCTCTTCTGGACCTTTGATCTCGATGACAAGCTCGCTGATCTGGCGCTGTATCAGTCGCTGGCCGATCAGGCCAGAAGCGCGCCGCCGATGGTCAGCGCGATCATCGGCGCTGCCGCACTCGTCGTGCTGTATGTCCTCTTTTCGATCGTCTGGACGTTTCTCAACTTCCACGGCTTCCGCCTGCAGCTTGCCGGTGACGATCTGCGCATCACGACCGGGCTCTTCTCTCGACTCACCGCGACCGTGCCCATCAAGCGGATCCAGCTCGTGACCGTCCGCCGCACGATCCTGCATCGATGGCTCGGCGTCGCGTCCGTCATCGTGCAGACCGCTGGCGGCAGCGGCGATGGCGAGAATCAGCCGCACATCGGCAGACGATGGATTGCGCCCATCATTCCCGAAGCGGATGTCGATGCGCTTCGCACCGTGCTTCAACCGGAGCTCGATCGCGCGGATCTGACCTGGAATCGCCTCAGCCACGACGCCATCAGGCGTTCGCTGCGCAAGGCGTGGAAGCTCTCGCCGCTGGTGCTCGCGGGCGTCTACGGCGTCTATGTCCTCAGCGGCAATCTCTTCGTGCTGCTCGCGGCGCCGCCGGTGATCCTCTACATGCTCTGGTTGTCACGGGCCGACACGCGAGCCAGATCCTGGGCGATCACGGAGCAGGGGGTCTTCTTCCGCGAAGGCGTGCTGACCAGAAGCAGCGCATCGACGACATTCGATCGCATCCAGGCGGCGTCGGAGGATGAATCGCCATTCGATCGCCGCTGGCGCATGTCCACACTCGTCATTGATACAGCCGGCGGCAATGCGCTCAGCCCGAAGATCCGCGTGCCCTATCTGGAAAAACCGGAAGCCGACAACTCGCGCAGATTGATCACACAGCGCGTCGCGCGCACGGAGCTTGCGTGGGGGTAGTCCTCAGCCGCGGCTCCACATGCCGCCGCCGTAGACGCCATCGTCGCCCAGCTCCTCGGCGATGCGGATGAGCTGGTTGTACTTGGCGTTGCGATCGCTTCGGCAGGGGGCGCCCGTCTTGATCTGGCCGCAGTTCGTCGCCACGGCGATATCCGCGATCGTCGCATCCTCCGTCTCGCCGGATCGATGTGAAAGGACGCAGGCGAAGGAGTTCCGCTGCGCCAGATTGACGGCGTCGAAGGTCTCGCTGAGCGTGCCGATCTGATTGACCTTGATCAGCACGGCGTTGGCCGCACGTTCGTCGATGCCGCGCTGGACGAACTTCGGATTCGTCACAAAGAGATCATCGCCGACGAGTTGGACGCGCTCGCCGAGCCGGGCGGTGAGTTTCGACCAGCCCTCCCAGTCATTCTCAGCCAGGCCATCCTCGATGGATCGGATCGGGTATCGCTTGCACCAGTCCGACCACAGATCAATCAGTTCATCGCTGGAGACGACATCCTTGCTGGAGCTGAAGAAGCAGTAGCCCTGCTTGCCCAGCTTCTCAGCCTCGTTCCACAGTTCGCTCGTCGCCGGATCCAGCGCCACGAAGATCTGCTCGCCCCAGGAGTAGCCGGCCTTGTCCACCGCCTCTTCAATGACCTTCAGCGCATCTTCATTGTCCTTGAGATCGGGTGCGAAGCCGCCCTCATCGCCGACGGCCGTGGACATGCCGCGCTCGCTCAGCACGCCTCGAAGCTTGTGATAGATCTCGACGCCCGCCCGAAGGCCCTCATCGAATGAATCGAAGCCCCACGGCTGGATCATGAACTCCTGGAAATCGACCGTGTTGTCCGCATGCTTGCCGCCATTGAGGATGTTGAGCATCGGCACGGGGAGTGTCTTCGCCCCGGTGCCGCCCAGATAGCGATACAGCGGCAGGCCCATCCCCTCAGCCGCGGCCTTGGCCACGGCCATGGAGATGCCGAGAATGGCATTGGCGCCCAGCTTTCCCTTGTTCTCATCGCCATCGATTTCGCACATGAGGGCGTCCACACCCTCCTGATCGCGCGCATCATGGCCCATGAGTGATCCGGCGAGGTGCTCGTTGACGTTCTCGACCGCCTTGGTCACGCCCTTGCCCATGTACGTTTGCTTGTCCCCGTCGCGCAATTCGACGGCTTCATGCTCACCGGTGCTGGCGCCGGAAGGCACGGCGGCGCGCCCGAATGCCCCTCCGGCCAGCGCGACGTCGACTTCGATGGTCGGATTCCCACGCGAGTCGAGAATCTGACGAGCGTGCACCAGTTCAATATCAAAGGGCATGCGAAGCTCCACTTTCCTGAGATTTGTCAACGCTCCACGCCGACCCAAGCGATGATACCCAGTGGCGTCTTCGAGTCGCCACTGCCGCAGTCCGGCGTCGCCCGCTTGCGGCGGGGCCTTCCGCTGCTATCGTTCAGCGGAGTCTCACGACGGAGAGTCCGATGGAAAACGCCCGCGATCATTTCGCGAAGCGCATCTCGCGTCTGAAGGCCGACCTGGCTGAGCAGGGTCGACGTGTCCTTCAGATGGTGGAGCAGGCTGTGGAGGCCGTCTTCACAAATGACGCCAGCGCCGCTGCGCGCATCATCGATATGGACACCGTCATCGACAAAGTCGATGTCGACATCGAGCGCGCCGCCGTGCAGCTCGTCACCGAGATCTCCGAACTCGTCGTCAAGCTCGATCACGACACCATTCGATGGCTCTTCACCATCGTCAAAGTCAACAACGAGCTGGAGCGCATCGCGGATCTCGCCGCCGACATCGCAGAACGCGCCAGTGTCTTCGTCGAACTCAACGAGCGGCCGCCCGATCGATTCCGCGTGATGGCGAACAGCGTCATCGGCATCGTGGAGAACGCCGCGATGTGTTTCGAAAAGGTGGACACGAAACTCGCCGAAGTCGTCCTTGCCTCCGACGATCTCGTCGATGAGTTTGAAAATGCGATTCTTCGCGACATGCATACGCAACTCGCCGAAGGCTCCGTCGTCACCGACTACGCTTTCGCCGTCACCGGCATGGCGGCGGATCTTGAGCGCATTGACGATCACTGTACGAATATCGCCGAACAGATCATCTATGTCGCGACGGGCAAGATCGTGCGGCATCTCGAAGGACACTGGACGTCGCCGGAAAATCCCGCCTGACATCGGCCCGGCGCCCCACACCATCACCCAAACCCAGGAAGGCCATGAGCGCTCCAGTTGATCACGCGATCCCGACCGACATCGAGACCTTGCGCACACAGCTGGCGGCGATCGATCAGGAAACCGTTCTGACGTTCGTCGATGAGCTCGACGACGCAGGTCGCCGACGTCTCATTGAATCGATCAGCCAGATCGATCTGGATTCCGTGCCCGGCTGGGTCGAGCGCTACGTCAAAAAGAAGCCGACGTTCACGCCGCCTGCTGATCTCGCGCCTGCGCCGTATTACCCCGCCGATCCGAACTCGCCGGTGCGCGGGTGGGATCGCGAGCAATACCGAGCAGCAGGAGAGCGTCTGCTGCGCGCCGGCGCCGTGTCGGTCTTCACCGTCGCCGGCGGCCAGGGCACGCGCCTGGGATACGATGGCCCCAAAGGCTGCTATCCCGCGACGCCCATCACCGCCAAGCCGCTCTTTCGCTGCGTCTCCGAATGGATCGTCGCCGCCCAGAAGCGATACGACTGCGTGATCCCCTGGTACATCATGACCAGCGAGGCGAATCACGATGTGACCGTCGCCTTCTTCAAGGATCAGAACTGGTTCGGCCTGGCGCCGCACAACATCATGCTCTTCAAACAGGGCCTGATGCCGACATTCGATCGCGAAACCGGCAACATCCTGCTCGCGGCCAAGGATCGCATCGCCACCAATCCCGACGGGCATGGCGGCTCGCTTCGCGCGCTGTATGTCACCGGCGCCCTCGAGGACATGAAAGCCCGAGGCGTCAAGCATCTGAGCTACGTGCAGATCGACAACCCGTCCGTCCGCGTCATCGATCCCGTCTTCATCGGCCTTCATGCCGAAGCCGAGGATTCGTCAGCGGAGATGTCCTCCAAGATGGTGCCGAAGCGCGACGCTTCCGAGCGCGTCGGCGTCTTCTGCACGAGCAAGAGCAAGCTGCTGATCGCCGAGTATTCCGACCTCGATGAAAAACTCGCCGCCGAAACAGATGATCGCGGAATGCTGCGTTACATCGCCGGCAGCCCCGCGATCCACATGATCGGCGTCGATTTCATCACGCGCCTCAACGAACAATCCGACTCCGGCGCCGCGCTGCCCTTCCATCGCGCTGACAAGAAGGCGCCCCACATCGATCTGAACACGGGCAAGCTCGTCGAGCCGACCGAGCCCAACGGCGTCAAGCTTGAGACATTCGTCTTCGATGCGTTGGCCGAGTGTGAGTCATCCATCGTGCTTGAGACGGATCGCATCGAGGAGTTTGCGCCCATCAAGAATGCGACCGGCGAGGACTCCGCCGCAACGAGCGCCGCCATTCAGACCGAGCGAGCCGCACGTTGGCTGGAAAAGGCCGGCGTGAAAGTCCCGCGCAAGGCTGACGGCTCGCCGGACTGCCGCCTGGAGATCAGCCCGCTCGTGGCGATGAGCCCGCGCGATCTGCTGGATCTTGATCTTCCCGAGTCCATCGAGCCGGGCGAGACGTTCGCGCTCACCGGCGATTAACCGGCAAGCTGACTCAGCAAACGCGCATCCGAAGCGCCGATCAAATGCAGCCGCAGCATGGCCAGTGCGGACATCGCAGCTCGTCCCCGCACGGTCTTTCGATCGCCAGCAAACTGGAAGCGGCGCACTTCCGAATCGCCATCGCGCGATGCGCGCCCAATGAACACCGTGCCGACTGGCTTTGCGTCGCTTCCGCCATCAGGGCCGGCGATCCCGGTGATCGAAAGCGCATGATCAGCCGCGCCATCGCACGCCGCATGCAGCGCGCCCTCGGCCATCGCACGGGCGACGGGCCTGCTGACCGCGCCATGCTCGGCGAGCACATCCTCCGGAACGCCGACTTCACATGACTTCATCTCGTTGGAATACGTCAGCCAGCCGCCGATGAAGACATCGCTGGCGCCGGAAACTTCCGTCAGCATCGAGCCAAGCAGCCCGCCCGTGCAGGATTCGACAACACAGAGCTTCTCAGCACGATTCCTCAGCAGCGAGATCACGGCAGCCGCCAGCGATTCGCCATCAGCATCAAAGTCATACGGGCGCACACGAATGCGCACGTCGCGCTCCATCTCATCAATGTCGTGTTCGATGTCGCCGCCCGTCTGACGTATGCGGCACGTAATAACGCCGGCGCTGGCCGTCGTGCCCACGACCGGATTGCGATGGCGATCCATCAGCGCGCCAAGGCGCTCAGCCACTTCAGCTTCCGGCAGGCCAAAGAGTTTGACGGCGCGCGTCAGGACGCGCTGCGACGGATCAATGCGCAGCGCCGGCAGGACGCTGCGCTCGAACATGGCGCTCATCTCCGGGGGCGGACCGGGCAGACAGAAGATGTCGCACGCCGCCTCTTCAAATCTGGCGCAAAGGCCCGGCGCCGTGCCTCGATCATTCGCCAGCCAGGCGGCGCTGGTCGGACGAAGCGCCTGCAGGCGATTGCTGTCGGGCATGTCGCGCCGAATCGTCTGGAAATACGCGCTGATGGACGCCAGCGCCTCGGCGTCTTCTCGCAGTTCTTCTTCGAGCGCGATCGCGAGCCCCTGGCGCGTCAGATCATCCTTCGTCGGTCCAAGGCCGCCTGTGATGATGATCAGCTCATTGGCGCTCGCGAGTTTCACCAAAGCGTCTGCGATGGCCTTCGCATCATCGCTCACGGTGCGATGTTCACGCACAAAGAGCCCGATGCGTGCGAGTTGATCCGAGATCCAGCGACAGTTGGTGTCGAGCGTCTGTCCGAGCGCAAGCTCATCGCCGACTGAGAGTATGGCCGCTGAGTGGTGAAATGCAGGCGACGTCACCTACTCATCTTCGCCGCCGACGGTCCGAACCGCCAGCGTATTCACGCGCCCGGACTTTCCGAATGGCTTGCCGGCCAGGGCCGCGATGCGATCGCCCTTGGCGGCATAGTGATGCGCGATGAGATAGTCGTCGATCATCCGCCCGAACTCCGAGCGGTGAACGGGCAGCGTCTCCGTCAGCACCGGCACGACGCCATAGAGCAGAGCCATGCGCCGGACGGCTCGACGATCGGATGAAAACGCGATGATCGGCCTCTGCAAACCCACGCGGCTCATGTACCGCGCCGTGCCGCCGCTCTCAGACCACACCGCGACGACATGCAGATCAAGATCGTGCACCAGATGCCACGCGGCATGCGCGAGGGCGGCCGTGCGATGACGGATGTCCATATGCCGCTGCGAAGTCGTCGACTCGCCCGGCAGCTCGCGAATGCGCTCCTCCGTGGCGATCGCAATGCGTCGCATCATGCTCACGGCCTTGGGTCCGTGCTTTCCGACCGCAGTTTCACCGGAGAGCATGATGGCGTCGGCGCCGTCGAAGATGGCGTTTGCGACATCGCTGGCTTCAGCGCGAGTGGGGGAGCTGGAGTCGATCATCGACTCGAGCATCTGCGTCGCGACGATGCAGGGCTTGCCGTATTCTCGAGCCTTATCGACAAGAATCTTCTGAATGACCGGCACGCGAGCCAGATCCATTTCGACGCCCAGATCGCCGCGCGCCACCATGACGCCGTCCGCTTCAGACAGGATGGCGTCGATATTCTCCAGCGCCTGCGGCTTCTCAATCTTCGCGATAACGGGGATGTGGGATTCGCGCGACGGATCATCAAACGCCTGCACGCCGTGCATCTCGTCGTAGATCTTGTTCAGCCCGTCTTTGAGCGAGCGCACTTCCTCGCCGCGCCGGACGAATGAGAACGCGAGATAGTCAAGATGATGCTCAGCCGCCCATCGGGCGCACTTCCAGTCCTTGTCCGTGATGGCCGGCGCCGTGATGTCGCTGTCCGGAAGGTTGATGCCCTTGCCGGTCGTGATCAGCCCGCCCACCGTCACGCGGCAGCGCAGCTCGCCCTCGGCGCTTTCCGTCGCAAGAGCACGAATCGCGCCATCGTTGATCAGCACGCGATTGCCTTCGAACACTTCGTCGACAAGCTTCTCGTAAGTGCAGGGAAAATACGCCATGCCATCGCGACGCTCGGCAAGCGAAATGTCGCGGCGAAAGACGATGTCCTCGCCCGCCTTCACCCAGATGCCGCCTTCCTCAACCTCACCCACGCGGATCTTCGGGCCCTGCAGATCACCCAGCACTGCCACGATGGCGTCGAACTCATCCGCCGCTTCGCGAACCATGTCCAGCCGGCGAAGATGATGATCAAACGACCCGTGCGAAAAGTTCAGCCGGAAGACGCTGACGCCGTTTTCAATGAGCTTGCGAAGAATCGCGGGATCGTCCGTCGCCGGTCCGAGCGTGGCGACGATCTTCGTCAGTGGGGGCGGCGATGTGGTGGTGTCCTCGATCATCGCGCGAGCCTCCTGGGGCGGATTCTCTAGTCGGGTCATCATGGCTCTCCTCGGCGCTGGTCCGGCTTCGAGGAATGTATCGACCTGATCATGCCGCAATCTGCTCTCAGATCCGCGCTCCGGGACGACTCATCCCCATCCTCGTCCACACAGCACGCAGCATACGGCCTGCGGACCTTCGGCCGCCCGGTCAGAGCCCACCGATTTCTCCGGGCACATGCAATCTGAACAGATCCAAACAGATCGCGCCGGCTGCGCCGATCAGGCTCGTCAGGTCGCCTCGATCACATACTTGAGAAGCTCGACGATCTGATCGGGCGACTCGGCGACGGCCAAAGCCGCGGCGTCCACTTCCTTCAGCGCGTGCGTCAGCTCCGGTGCGTGCAGGGTGATCAGCTTCTTGCCCAGCGCCGCTGCATATCCCGCTTCGAACGCCGCGTTCCACTGCTTGTACTGATCGCCAAACCGAACGACAACGATGTCCGCCTTTTCGACGAGCGTGCGCGTGCGAATCGCATTGACCATGCCGCCCTTGTGATCCTTCCAGAAGGGCTTGTCCTCCGGGCCGAGGATCTTCACGCCGCACTCATCGCTGGCCGCGTGATCCGTCACGGCGGATGACAACTCGACCGGCAGATCCGCCGCCTCGACGCCGGCGCGGATGCGATCGCGCCAGTCAGAGTGAATCTCGCCGGAGAGATAGACGCGCCACACCATGCTGCGCTCCTTCAGGTTCAGGGGAAATCATTCAGGCTCGGAGGGCGCCGGATTCGCAGCTACTTCTTCTGCTTGCCGGGCCGCGGCGTGATCGGACGATTGTCCGGCGTGTCGCCGAAGAACTGGCGAATCTGCCCCGGATTGTCCTCTTCCTTCTCCACCTCATACGAGCTGGAGCCCAGCCCCTTCGCCTGCACCACGCGCTCATAGCAGCCCGAAGCGCCAAAAGGCGCCGTGAGCAGGCCGCCCGTGATCAGGATCAGGGCCAATCGCCGCGTTTTCGTTGTATCAGGGCTTGATGAGGGCATAGGAGGAATCAGCCTAGTGACAGTCACGGTGATGCCGCAACCTGGACACGATTCTAGACGCCCTCTCGGATCCGAGCCGCGAGCGCCTCGACGGCCGCATCGAACTGCGGATCACGACCCGCGGCATAAGGAATCGGCCGCTCGATTGCGACATCCGGCTCGATACCCACACCCTCCAGACGCTCGCCATCCACTTCAACATCATGCACCGCCAGATACAAAATGGCGCCATTGCTCAGGACATAAGGCCTTCCACCAAGCACAGCAGCGCCGGTGCGGGCGCCGATGATCGGCCCGAAACCATGCTTCTTGAATGCATACGCCATGATCTCCTTGCCGCTGCGAGAACCCTCGTCGACCAGCAGAGCCGCAGGCTTGCGCCAGTGCGGATCATGCGTATACGGCTCTCCATCGCGGGGAATCCCCCTCAGTGCAGGGGGGCGCGTATCGAAGAAACTCAAATAGTCCGGCATCGCGCCACCCCAGCCGCCGCGCAAATCGACGATCAGGCCGTCCGCCTCTGAAAGTGGCTCTGAAGTGGCCAGCTCGATCAGCGCATCCTGAAAGTGCAGCCCGGCATATGACCACATCGGCACATACGCGATGTTCAGGTCGCCGGCCGCAATCACACGCGAACCCTCGCGCATCGCGCGAAGAAAGAGCTCACTGGGAACAATGGATTCAACGGCCACACGCGCCGTGCGCGACGGCGCATCGGGACCAGACCGTCGATATTCGATAGCGAGCGTCGCGCCCGCTTCAGCGCCGAGGATCGCAGCTTCCGACGGCGCCCTGCCGTCGATTGTCACCAGTTCATCCCCGGCGCGAAGCCCGGCCGCAGCCCCCGTTGATCCCGCATGCACGCGATCAATGAACACGCGTCCATCGTTCTCCACAAGCGCAATGCCGATCGTGTTGTAAACAATCGCCCCTTCGCCATTGCGCTTTACATCAAGCGCGGGTTCATCCAGCCCGAAGAGCTCCGCAATCTCAAACCGGCGCGCATCACCCAGACCGAAGTACGCCGTGTGCGAAGCGCCCAGCGCGTCAAGCGCCTTGGCCATCACCTTTGAAAACTCCGCATCGCCTTCAGCGCGACCGGCTTCGGATTCGTACTGCTCGCAGATCAGCCGCCAGGGCTCGCCCGCCCGAGCCTCGTCGTAGAAATTCTCCGCGACGATCTCTCTGATCTCCTCGAATCGCGCTTTTTCCTCTGAACCGGCGATCGCCGGCGGCGACAACAGAAGGGCGCCGACGAGGCAGAACGCTCCCGAAGGGAATCTCCGCTCCATCATTGGAATTCCTCGCTCAGTTTCCCGTAAGAGTCTCGTGAGGGGACGATGCGCGCGTCCGCGCCTGCCCGGCGAGCCTTCATCATGGCCGCAATCGCGCTGCCGGCAACTATATTGGGGCGGGTCTTGGATTCTGAGGCCTGACGGAGGAACAACCATGACACATCGATCGCTCGCACTCCTTCTGCTCTCCGCCCTGGCGTTTCTTGCGTGTGCGCCCGGCGCGCTCGCCGCAGATAACGCCTCTGCCGCGGCCCAGGAGGTGTACGAAGATCTTCGGTCCTACCAGGTGGACACGAGTGATCAGGATGCGGCGCTCAACGCCATGCGCCAGGCGGTCAAGGCGGATAAGGAAAATGCGCAGTGGCGAGCCGGCCTTGCGCTTGCGCTGGCCGCCGCCCAGGAATGGAAGGATGCGCGCGAAGAAGCTGAAGCCGCCGTCGAGCTTGCGCCCAACGTCGCCGACTACCACGTCATCCGAGCGGATGTCATCTTCCAGGGCATCGACGACGCCTCGCTCTTCGCCAAGGGCAAGCTGGCGAGCCAGGGCCGCAAGGCGTACGAGCGCGCCGTCGAACTCGACCCGGACAACATGAGCGCCCGCATCGGACTGGCGAACTTCTACATCTTCGCGCCCGGCATCGCCGGCGGCAGTCTCACAAAGGGCAAGGAACATGCCGAGGCGCTTGTCGACATCGAAGGCGCACAGAGCCAGGGCTACATGCTCCTCGCCCAGATCGCGATGAAGCGCGATGACTGGAGCGCATTTGATCAGGCGATCGTTGACGCCTTGGATGCGTCCAACTCGCCGGAAGATCAGTTGAATGTCATCCGATCCCTCGGCATCGCGCTTGTCTTCCAGGAGAAAAAGTACGAGCGCGCGGCCGCGCTCGTCGCGGCGCATGAAGACATTGCCGCTTCAGATTCCACATCGCTCTACATCTGGGGCGTCTCTCTGCATGAACAGAATCGCTACGCCGAGGCGGCGGATGTGCTGGAGCGTGTGATCGCCGTCAAGAGCGACGCCGTCAACTCGCGATACCGATTGGCGCAGTGCTACGAAGAGCTCCAGCGCTGGGCCGACGCCGAGCGTCTCTATCAGGAGTACGTGGATATGTTCCCTGATGGCAGCGACGCCAAGGCCGCGAAGAAGGGCGTCAAGCGCATGAAGAAGAAGCAGCGCTGAGATCAGAATCGAGCTGAAGCGCTCGGGCTGCTCGTCGCCTCTTGCAGAAAGAAGAGCAACTCTTCAGCAGAGAGCGCGCCATTCTTCTGCGCGATCACTTCATCATCGCGCATCACGATGGTCATCGGGAACGAACGCGTCTCAAGCACCTTCATCGCGTCACTGTCGAATGGCCACTTCACATACGCCGTCTCGGCGTTGCTGCGCATCCACTCCTCGACGCGCACATCCGTCAGGGCGCCTCGCTTGTAGATCTGGCAGCGAAGGCAGAAGTCCGCCGTCACCACGGCCACGACGACCCGCCCATTCGCATCCGCTTCGCTCATTGCCGCATGCAGCGAGCGATCCGCATCAAAGATCGAAGGCGTGTCGGCGACCCAGAAGGGGGAGATCGCCAGCGCAATGATCACCAGCGCGGCCGCGTTCAGCGCGATCCGCTTCCACAGCGGCATGCGCCGCTTCTTTGATCCATCCGACTTGCGTCCCATCCCTGCTCAATCCTCCATTGGCCCCAGCACTCCCTACATCGAGCGGTCGAGACTCCTCCTGAAGGCGACATGGAGGTGTTCGCCCGACCCAGGCCATCCGAACGTCCAGTAAAAATCCGCTGGCGTCATGGCGGCCACAAGTCAGGGCGCAAAACCGGCCTGTGACGCCCGAAAACGCCTTCTTGGCGATCGAGGTCAACCCGATAGGGGCGTCCGTCGTACATATGGCCGATACATCGCCTGCCGGTTTCGCCCGTTGCGTCGCCGGCGCCCGCGACCCGTGATCCCTTGGGATCATCGACCGAAGTTGGTCGATTCGATCTTTGAAGCCATCCAGGGACGCCTCCCGCCCATGAAACGACTCCTCCCCCGACGAATCGCTATCGCCGCATGTTGCGCGCTCACCTCCGCCACCGCCTTCGCCGGCGCCGCCGCGGAAATGATCGCCGCAGACTCCTACGTGGAAGAACTGCGTCTCTACGCAGTCGACGCCTGGGAGTACGAAGAGGCTGATCGCGCGCTGAAAGTGGCCGCGGCTGTCGAGCCGGAAAATCCTCGCTGGCGCATCGGTCAGGCCATGCTCGACTGCAGCCGTCACGCCTTCCCAAGCGCCATCGAACACGCGCGCCAGGCGACCAAACTCGACGACGAGAACGCCGAGGCGTACTACTGGCTCGGCGTCGCCCACATGGCGTCGCTCGGCACGGCGCCTGATGATGATCGCAAGGATCACGCCGAAGACGGACGCGACGCGCTCAAGAAGGCCGTCAAACTCGACCCGGAACATGCCGACGCCCGCACACTGCTGGGCATCTTCTATATCGAAGCCCCCGGCATCATCGGAGGAAGCGCCGGCCGCGCCGAAAAGCAGGCCCGCAGGCTCGATGAGATCGAAGGCGGCCAGTTCGGCGCGCTCGCCATCCGTGCGCTCCTCGCCGCTGAAGAGGAGCACTGGGGCGAGGTCATGAAGCTGTGCAACGATGCCGAAGCGTGTGCGCCGACGGAGGTGCACATTCTGAACCTTCGCATGCGTCAGGCCAAAGCAATGATGAGGGGCGAGGCGGATCCCGACTTTGCCGTCTCCGTGCTCGAAAATCTGACGCGCCAGGCCGATGACGAACATCACTTCAGCCGCGCCCTGCTTGGCCGCGCGCTGCTGCTGCAGGGTGATGTCGAGCGCGCCCGCGAAACGCTGGAAGCGGCCACCGGCGCCAATCCCGACCTGGCAGAAGCTCATCTTGATCTGGCCGAGTGCTACCTCGCCCTGGGCCACCTCGAAGAAGCCCGCGATTGCTATGCGGCATACCTCGAGCGGCGGCCCGACCATCCCAATACGAAAGAGGCGAAGCGCGCGCTCAAGAAGGTCAACCGCTCCATCGCCCGCGCTGACTCCGACGCCTGAGCCCGGCCCCCCGGCCCCCCGGCGGTACACTGCCGCCGATGGCCGAGCCTTCCACACGCACAATCCGCAAACGCCGTTCGATCGCAGCGCGCATCCTGATCGTGCTGCTCTTGATTTCGCTGCTGCCCCTGCTGGCAGTCGCCATCTTCAACGCCGTGCGAAGCTTGCAGGCCGTTGAAGCGGTCGCACGCTCGAACCTGCAACAGATCGCCAAGACGACGGCGTCGCAGCTCGATCAGCTCATCGAAGACACAACCTATGACCTGCGCTTCCTCGCTGACGATGCGCGGATCAAGCGGCTGCTTCAGACGAATGGCGCCGCACGCGAGAGCGCCTTCGATGACGCCATGCAGGTGCTCGCCAATATCACCAACGCCAACGCGACGTATGCATCCGCCTTTGTGGCCGGGGCGGACGGCGTCGGCGTCGCATCCTCCAATCCGCGCAACATCGGACAGGATCTGAACTTTCGCGACTACATGCGCAATGCGCTGGCGGGCGAGACGTATATCTCCGACATGCTCGTCGGCAAGACGACAGGCGAGGCCGGCATCTACTTCTCCAGCCCGGTCCGTGGCGAAGCGGACGACATCGTCGGCGCCGTCGTCATCAAACTGCGAGGCGATCGCGTCGAGAAGCTGATCGAGTCCGTCACCGATGTCACCGAAGCGGCGGAGTTTGAGAGCATCCGCGATATCAGACAGCCCATCGCCGTGATCATCGATGAGAACGGCATCATCATCTCAGCCACAAAGCCGCTGCACGATTTCCTGTACCAGAGCCTGACGCAACTCTCCCCAGCAGAACTCGAATCCATCGATCCGGCGACCCGCTACGGCAAGAACTCCATCACATCCGTCGATCTGCCGGAACTCGCGGCCGGCATGGAAGGTCAGGAGGAAGCCGGATGCGTCGTCGTCACCGGCAAACGCGGCAAGTTCGTCGCCGGCTTTGCGCGCATGCAGGAACGACCCTGGTATGTCTGCGTCACTGAACCCTTGTCGGAGTTCATCGCGCCGCTCATCGCGCTGGCCCGAGCACAGCTGCTCGGAGCGCTTCTGCTGGCGGCGCTGGCGGCCATCGTCGCCGTCATGCAGGCCCGCCACATCGTCAGCCCCATCGCCCAGCTCACCCAGGCAGCGACGCGCCTCAGTAATGGTGACTTCGACACGCGCGTCGACATCAGCACACGCGATGAAATTCAACTGCTTGCCGATTCCTTCAACGACATCGCGCCCAAGCTGCAGGAACATGTGCGCATGAGTAAGTCGCTGGCGCTCGCCAATGAGATCCAGCAGAACCTGCTGCCAGCGGGACCGCCTGAGGTTTCGGGACTGGACATCGCCGGCATCAACCTTCCCTGCGATGAGACCGGCGGCGACTACTTTGATTACATCGACTTCCGCCGAGGATCCGGCGCCGCGATGGATTTCCTTGTCGGCGATGTCACCGGCCATGGCGTCGCCGCGGCCTTGCTCATGACCAGCGGCCGCGCGCTGCTTCGATCAGGCGCCGCTCGATTCGTTTCAATGTCCGAACTCGTCGCCGATGTCAACGATCGCCTCGAATCCGACACGCTCGATGGTCGCTTTATGACGCTCTTCTACCTCAGCGTCGATGCGAGAAAGGGCGCCGCATCCTGGTGCAGCGCTGGCCATGATCCGGCTCTGCTCTACGACCCGCAATCGGATTCCTTTGAAGATCTCACCGGTGAAGGCTTTCCGCTCGGCATCGTGCCCGAGGCGGACTTTCCAACGTTTTCACGCGAGGATCTTCACGCCGGACACATTCTCGTCATCGGCACCGATGGCGTCTGGGAGGCGCACGATGAAGCCGGCGAGATGTTCGGCAAGGAGCGCCTGCGCGACCTCGTTCGCAAGTCCGCAGCCCGATCCGCCCAGACCATCGCCGACGCCATCCTCGGCGCCGTGCTCGAGTTTCAGGGCGACCTGCCGCGCGAAGATGACATCACCGTCGTCGTCGTCAAACTCATATAAGCGGCGCCAGCTACCGCCACATCTCCATCAGCAGCCCGCGTTCATCGCGCGATGGATCCGCAGGCACGCGCTCGGCGGCATTGACGCCGCGCTTCATCGCGCAAAACAATGCGGCAAACGCATCATGCATGTCATCATCCGCCATCGACTTCATCGGATACCCGCTGCGCATCGCACTTCGCGCAACAGAGCCGAACGCCTCATCAATCAGCGCCGCCCGCTCCGCCTTGCCCTCTGATGTCTTCTTGTTGTGCCGCATCGGCGCGCCCGCCCAGGATGCAAAGCACAGCTCCGGATGAATCTCGATCAGCCACGCCTGATCATCAGGCTCGATCATCCGATCGATATCCCGAATCTTCGGCGTGATATTCCACGCCTGCTTCGAAATCCCCTTGCCCGTGCGCTCGCGGCTCAGCGCATTGGCCTCTTCCCAAGACGCCTGCTCGATCGCATCGCGAATCGGCGTGAAGAACACACTGTGATGCCGCGTGGGCGCCAGCAGCGTTCGAGCCTCCAGATCACACGCCCGCCGCCCCGCCGCCGGCAGACCGATGGGAATGTCAATCGCCATGACATCAATCGCATGCGAATCGCGCAGTGCAAAGAGCGCCTCGGCATCCGGCACGAGCGCATGCGCATGCTCGCGCGAATCCGTATCCAGCATGGCGCAGATCCATCCGCCCGGCGCGCCATCCACACCCGCATAGACAGCCATGCTTACTCTTCGATGAGACCGTTGGCGTCCATCCACTCGATGACCAGCGCGTTGAACTCATCCGGACGATTCATCATCAGATAATGATGCACACCCGTCCACACCACATACTCCGCATGCGGCGCCAGTGAGTACACATATTCCTCATACGCATCCGTCCAGAAGGGCGATTCCGCATACACCGCCAGCAGCGGCACATCGATCGGATCAGGCGCCCAGATCGCCCCATCAAACGTGCCGCGGAATGTCTCCACCTGCACATGCTCGGGCGTATCCATCAACATCGACCACAGCGCCTCGCGCTCGGCCTCGCTGAGATCATCCGGATGCACATTCTCATACATCGTCTCGAGAAACTCGATGCGACCTTCGCCTGAAAGCTGCGCCGTGAATCGCTCCATGATCGCCGGATCATCAAAGAACTGCTGCAAGGCGCCATCGACAATCACAAGTCCGCTGACGCGCTCCGGATGTGAGCGATAAAAATGCCGCACGGTCGGCGCTCCATTGGAATGCCCGACCAGCACAGCCTTCTCCACTCCCGCATCCTGCATCACCGCAAGAATCGCATCATTGAATACATGAAAGTTGAACGCGCCTTCCCACTTGGCGCTCTCTCCATGCCCGGGCAGATCCATCGTGATCACACGCGCCCGCGCAGACAGCGGCTCCGCCTGCGCATCCCACACACGCTCATCGCTCGACCAGCCATGCACCAGCACGATCGCCTCATCCCGCGGGCCGGATTCAAAGTAATCCGTGTAATGCAGCGGCGTGCCATCCGCCATCTCCGTCTGGTGCTCGAAGACGCCATGTGAAACACAGGATGCCAGCGGCGTCAGCGCGACGATCAACCAACCTGCTCTCACAAAGTTGCGCAGTGTGCGATGTGTTGTCATGGTGGGGACTCCTTGCGTTTCGTCCTGACGTGTCCCGATCAGTGTCTCCCCTGCCAGGGGAGCGCCAGCATACCTTCGAGAGCGACGGCATTTCATCAGAATGACCTGTTCCGACCCGTGCGCGCCAGCATATCCTCATGATCAAAGAGGAAGGAACATCGAATGCCTCGAAAGACGCTGGCCGCACTCTCCATCGCCGCCGTGATCAGCGGAAGCGCCCATCAAACCGCAATCGCCGAATGCGATCCAATGTCGTGGCTGACCGCCACCAACATCCCGCCCGGCAATCCGCTCACCGGCGTCGCCAACGGCGATGGCCTGCATCTGGCCGTTGGATTCAACGCTGAGATCCTTCAGTCCGTCAATGGCGCCGTCTGGTTCGATGTCTCGCCGACACAGGGCAGCTTCAACTATCTCGACATCGTCTATGACAACGGCCAGTTCGTCGCCTGCGGCAGCGACGGGCGCATCGATGTCCTCACCGGCCCCAACCCCGGCGCCGTCACCTTTGGCAGCGGCGTCGTCTTCGCCAGCATCGCCTACGGCAATGGCGCTTGGGTCGTCGTCGGCGGATCATTCGATCTTTCCACCGGCTGGAGCGAAGTCATCGTCACAAGCGTCAATGGCGGCGCCTCATGGACGCCCACACTCGTCAACCCCGTCGGCAGCGCGCTGGATGTCTTCTCCGGTGTCGCATTTGGTGATGGCGTCTTTATCACCGTCGATGGCGATGGCGACATCCGCACCAGCGCCAACGGTTCGACATGGTCCTCGCCGCAGAGCGTGACGACCGATCTCAACGCCATCTCCTATGACTCCGGCGCCTTCCTCGCCTGCGGCCCCAACGGGGTCATCCGTAGATCAACCACCGCCGGCGCCTCGTGGTCAAATGTCAACCACGGCGCAAACGCCTGGTTTGATATCGATGGCCACAAGGGAAACTGGGTCGTCGTTGGCCAGAACGGCGCGCTGGCGACC
This sequence comes from Sarcodiotheca gaudichaudii, assembly GCA_032355985.1. Taxonomy (NCBI): domain Eukaryota; phylum Rhodophyta; class Florideophyceae; order Gigartinales; family Solieriaceae; genus Sarcodiotheca; species Sarcodiotheca gaudichaudii. The sequence goes on from JAUKVZ010000015.1 coordinate 19,687, forward strand.
AGTTCCAACAACGGCTCAACCTGGCAGAGCGTCGCCAGCGGCACGACCGACGCCATCGAATCCGTCAACGGCGGCGTCAACGCATGGATCGCCGTCGGCACATCAAACCCCGGCAATCAACGCATCCTCTTTTCTCAGTGCGTGACATCCCTGCCGGATCTTCTGCCGGGCAATGTCGACGGCTGGGACGGCTCGCTCATCGTCTCCACATCTCCCGGCACAAATACAAGCGACTCGATATTCACCGAAAGCGACACCATCTACATCGACGCCGCCTGGGCCAATCTCGGAGGCATCGACACCGGCCCCTTCATCGCCAGTGTTGATATCAACGGCGGCCCGCCATTCAACATCAACTCGCCCGGCCTGCCCGCTTTCGGTCTTCAGTTCATCGAGGATCTCACCGCAGGCCCGCTCGCGCCTGGCGACTACACCGTCACGCTCACACTCGATAGCGCAGGCACAGTCCCCGAAGCGCACGAAGACAACAACATCGAAACCTTCATGTTCACCATTGAAGCGCCATGCCCTGCCGATCTTGATGGCGATGGCGGCGTCGGCAGCGCCGATCTCGCACAGCTCATCGGACAGTGGGGGGCCAGCGGCGTGCCCGAAGATCTTGATGGCGATGGAACAGTCGGCTCAGGCGATCTCGCGCAGCTCATCGGCCTCTGGGGACCGTGCGCTTGATTACCCGCGCTTCAGTACAACGCGATACCGAGCCTTGCCTTCTTCAAGATGCTTCATCGCATCGTTGACGTCCTCCATCGCGAACGTCTCGATCTGCGGCTTGATCCCGTGCCGCGCACAAAACTCCATCATGTTCCGCGAATGCTCGATGCTTCCCACCGGCGTCCCGCTCATCGACTTCTGCGCCATGATCAGCGACATCGCCGCCACCGGAATCGGATCCGGCACCGCGCCCACCACATGCAGCACGCCCTTCGGCGCCAAAGCCGTGATGTACGAATCCCAGTCCAGATTCACATTCACCGTCACAAGAATCACATCAAGCGTCCCCGCCAGCGCCTGAATCTTGAATGGGTTCTTGCTCGACACCACGTTGTGCGCGCCGAGCTTCTTCGCTTCTTCCGCCTTGGCATCCGTCGACGTAAACGCCGTCACTTCGCAGCCCCACTTGTTCGCAAACTGCAGCGCCATGTGACCCAGCCCGCCGATCCCCACGACGCCCACTTTCGACATCGGCGACACGCCAAGCTGCACCAGCGGATTAAAGACAGTGATCCCGCCGCAAAAGAGCGGTCCCGCCTCATCCAGCCCGACACCATCAGGAATCGGAATCGCCCACGACTCACTGCAGCGCACTTTGTCCGCAAAGCCGCCATGCCGCCCGACGATCGTCCACTCGCCCGAGCCGCACAGATTGTGATCCCCCGCAACGCACTGATCGCATCCCATGCACGAGCGCGAGATCCAACCAAGCCCGACACGATCGCCCGGCTTCACCTGCGTCACGCCCGGACCGATGCGACCCACAACACCCGCCACCTCATGCCCCGGCACGAAGGGATACGCCGTCATCTCCCAGTCATTCTTGAGCATGGACAGATCGGAATGACAGACGCCGCACGCATGCACATCGATCTCAACCTCATCATGGCCAAGCTCATCCGGCACGTCGTATGTAAACGGCTTCAGCTCACCGCCCGGCTCAGTCGCTGCGTATGCGTTGATCGTCGTCATGATTCGTCTCTCCTGTCGCGCACATCATTGTGTTGCGAGAGGAGAGAATAGGCGCAACCCAGCCAACCGGCCAAAGCGAGCCCGCGCCAGGTGTCGAACATCACCAGAATCTCAAGATGCGGCTTCTTCGCCCGCCTCAGCCGTCTGCTCACGCTCCACCGGCCGAATCGGCAACTGCACTTCGCCCCAGCGATGCTCCCGCTTCGCATCCGGACCGTTGTAGCCGAAGCTTCGCGGATCGCCCGCGATCTCCCAGTCATCCGATTCCTCGATCCACGTCTCAAGCGTCGCGATATACTCCCTGAGCCCGCGCCCCATCGAGTCACCGCGCACGCCAATTGAAAGCACCGTCACCGGTTCCGTGTCATACACCATCACGCGCCCAGCCTTGCCCGTCTCGCCAAGATCCTGCGTGCGATACAGAAACGACATTGACCAGCCACCTTCCGCTGTGCCCGCTTCAGTGTCATAGTCGCGATAGTCCATCTCCACAGGCGCCGTCATCGCAATGTCGCGCTTCTGAATGTGTCGAAACAGCGGCCAGAACGCCATCGTTGTCTTCAAACCGCGCATGCCATCATCGCGCGAGCCGCCGCCCTTGACCTCCGCGCGCCGCACCGATGGATACGTCTTGATCTCAATCGCCCCCGGAACAGTCGGCGCCGGATATCCCTCCGGCAGCGCCGTCGTGATGCGGCAAGGCCCCGCGTAATAGTGCACGTCGCCATACTTCTCGACAGCGACAAGCTCCGCAATCGCCTCACCGCCGACGCGCTCGCCCACCGGCGCCGCAATCTCCACCTCCACCCCATCCGGCTCGATCGCGTCATCACCCTCCGAATCCGCGCTTGCGTTCAAGGATGGCAACAGCGCAAAAACCAAAGCGCCCACGGCGATCGAACCAATCAGACAACGTCGCATGACAGACCTCCCAAAGTTTGGAACCGTCCTGACTTCGACGCCCGGCCCCGCATGGATGCACCCAGTCGCTCACCCCACGCAAATTGGCCGCAATCCGGCCTGCCCGCGCCGTACAATGCCCCTGCGAGGCCCGGAACGGAAAGCGACCCATCATGCGCGCCCCTCTCCTGTTCATCCTGCTCCTCCTCCTCCCCAGCTGCGCGATTGATGCGCGCAATGATGTCCTCCGAAACGTCAGCCAGACCCACGCCAGCGATGAACACAGCCCCGCCGTCATCCGCGATCCCGCCATCGACGCCTACATGAACGATCTCGGCGAGCAGGTTCTCGCCAGCGCCAAAAGCGTCGGCCTCACCTCCCGCGCCTTCCGCTCCCGCGCCAAGAACACATCCCATCCGCTCTATCCCTACGACGACCTTCTCGTCCGCGTCGTCCACTCCGAAAAGCCCAACGCCACCACGCCCGGCGATGATGTCGCCCGCATCTCCACCGCCATGATCCTCCAGGCCGAATCCCCGGAGGAGATTTGCGCCGTCCTCTGTCATGAGATCGGCCACATGATGCATCAGCACGCCTTCGAAGAGCGCGAGCGCTGGCACTCCCAGGAGTTCGGCGCCAACTCCCTCATCGTCATGGGCACGATGGTTGATGTCGCCGGCGCCTTCGTCGGCATCCCGGGCAGCACTGCAACGAGCGCCGCGATGAACAGCAAAGCCGGCGCCCGCGCTAACTACTCACCCTTCCGCAAAACGGACGAGCTCGAAGCCGACGCCATCGGCTATCGCATCTACCGCGACATGGGACTCGATCCATTCCTCTATGACGACTTCCTCATGCGCACCCTCGCCAACTACGGCGACGGCGACAGCCCATCCCATCCCAGACCATCCCGCCGCGTCCAAAAGATCCGCGCCATGCGCCTCGCCGAAGAGGGCTACACCGTCGAGCGCCGCCTGAATCAATCCGACTTCATCACCATGCAGCGCCGCCTCGCCTCCATCCTTTCAAAACCCGGCGTTGAACGCACCACCGATGAAGCCGTCGTCGCCCATCTTTCCTACAAACGCGGCGGCGCGCCCTTCTTCTACGCCTGCGGCGCCCCGCTGCCCGCATCCGACGAACGCATCCGCGCCAACTACACAAAAGCCCTCCGCAAACACGCAGAACGCCTCCCCTGATGGGGCGCTCGCCTCCTTTGTAAAACCCGCCTCAACACGTCGAAAATCACGCCCAACGCCCCGAACCCGGCGCCCAGACGCGGCGTATCAACCGCAGAGTCAGCTCCGCTTCTTTTCAGGCACGAACAGAGGAGGAACACATGCGGATCCTGATCAACTTTGCGGACATGACAGCAAGCGCAGCCATGGCCGATGCCGCACGCACGATGCTCAGCCGAAAGCTCAAGCATCTGTCAAGCAGCATCACACGCCTGGAAGTGCATCTGCATGACGACAAACTGCATCGCCGCGGCGGCGACGACAATCGTTGCCGCATCGAGGCTCGCCTCGCCGGATTGCAGCCCTTCGTCGTCGAGTCCCGTTCAGGCGACATCTACGAGTCGATCGCCGAAAGCGCCGCCAAAATGCAGCGCGCCGTCACGCATCGCCTCGGCAGATTGCACCGCTTGGAGCCCGCCCGCGTCCACGCCAGGCCGTGAACCCGAGCGAAGCAAAGAGCGCCGCCAAACAGGCCGCACCAACAACGCACGAAGAAACCCCAGAAACTCAGCCCGCCGCGAGCGCGTTATCACATACGCCAAACGCTCTTGAAAGATAGAACGCGCCGCGGCGGCACATACAAAGAAGGCTCACACTCCTACCACTTGAGCCCTCCCTGACGCCTCGCAAGACCGCCATCGCCGTGTCACTTCCTTCCTCCCGACCGGTGAAAGAGCAGAGACTTGCGAGGCGTTCTTATGCGCTTGAGTCATCCATGACCGACGACGTGTGCGCGTGTTCGCTTTTTCGCAGCACACGAGCGCGGATGAACACCATTGGCGGAGCTTTTGATGGATCATCTTCCGGAGGCTCGAATGCTTCCTCCGCATCAAGGCCTCGAAGAACCTCGTCGATCAGCAACCCATCGCAATCTATCTCGTCAGGCCATTTCCGCAGGACCTTGTCCAGCTCGGATTGATCCAGATCACGATCCAGATACACGTCGAGCTTGCCCTCGATTTGTAGTCCGCTCGGCAACTCCTCTTCACTCCAGTAGACAGGATGCGAAGCAGCCAGTTCCGCATCTTCAGGCCAATCGACTTCCGACAGCGGCTCCATCGCTCGAGGGATGAAGCTCAATCGATGATCACGCCGAAGTTGGCGCTCCAAAGCGTCTCGTGCAATCATGTGGTTCTCAGCGCGCTGACTGCTGAACACCCAGATGATTGTGCATGGATCGTGCTTCTCACGACGGCTTGCCATCTCTCGCGCAAGCGCACCCGTGAACTCTACACGCTCGTCGACGACGACTCTCGGCCGATGCCAATGCGATGTCGTCGCCAGAAGTCGGAGTCTATATTCCCCGGAGTGAAGAATGAACTCAGGTTTCGATCTCGGCCGCCAGCAGAACCAGACGTTCTTGCTGATGGATGACTTGCCCGACAGCACGATCGGATGAGCGATGGCTTCATGCTCCCAACCGTAATTGGTTGACTGTCCGAAACCGTTCCAAACCATGATGTATGACCGGTCGTCGTCAAGCCGCTCAACGATCAAGTAGCAATGCGTAATCACACCCGCGCGCGCAGCACGGTTCAAAATCGTCAGCGGAATGTAGAAGCCGAATCCGCCGTCCGTCGGGTAGTAGAGTTGAAACTGTCGCCCGAATGAGAACTGCAGAAGCGGCGCGCGAAACTGAGAGTAGTAGAGCGCAAGAAACGCGACAAAGAAACTCAGGCCCGCGACGGTGACTGAGATCGGCTCCATAATCCGGCCTCCCAATGCGACACACAGTGACCACGTCGTCAGACCATGTTACTGGGTGCTTTGTCGTTGTATCCCCTGGTAGGGGATGCCGAACAACCCCTCCCTCCCGCTATTCTGTCGCGATGCCGAAAGCCAGGACTAAGAAAGTCTCGCCCATCAAGACCCCGCCGCGCCGACAGGCGGGTGAGAGCCTCGGCGAATGGCTCAATGATTACGTCTACGAGCGGGCGGGAGTTGCGCTCGCCGCCGTCGTATTTGTGTGGCTGTTCGCTTTCTACGAGTTCATCGGTTGGGCGACTGACACGCCGCGCAGACCCGGATTCGCAATCTCCTTCGCAGTTGTCACGACCATCGTCGGCGCCATATTCATCGTCTTCCAGATCAGGAGCGCCCGGCGCAAGTCACTCGGCCTCCAGGGCGAACGAGCCGTCGCAGACGAGCTCGAAAATCTTCGCGCCTGCGGCTGCGAAGTCCTCCACGACATCCAGGCCAAACAACTCGGCCTCGAAGGCGACTGGAACGTCGACCACGTCGTCATCGCCCCCTGCGGCGTCTTCGCCATCGAAACAAAGACACGCTCCAAGGAACTCAACGAACAAGGCAAAACCGGCCGCACAAGCGTCCGCTACGACAGCAAAAACGATGTCATCCGCTTCTCAAACGGCAAGTACGACGCCAAGCCCCCGAAGCAGGCGAAAGCGAACGCCAGGCACATCTACAACGCCATCAACAAAGGACGATCACAAAACGACCTGCTCTGCAAATGGGTCACACCCGTCGTCCTCTATCCTGGCTGGTTCGTCCGCCCCCACGGCCTCAAACGCAACGCCCGCAAAGGAAGCGTCAACCTCTGGGTGATGAACGCCGACTACTTTTGCCAGGTCGTTGATGAACGATCACGCAAGCTGAAAGCGGGGGCGGTGGATACTTCAGCCGTGCGGAAGCGGATTGCGGAGCTTGTTGGGCCGCGCTCTTGATCAACTCGCTTGAGTTCTTGGCGGTTGTGCAAAGCCGGGTTGTATCCGTCTCGCTGCGTCTTTGCTCACACGGCTTCACCACAGCTGGTAAGCGAACAAATTCATGCTCGAACCGTTCGGCAGTCAGGTCACATGCCTGAACCGAGTGGAAACCGCTGGTGTTGAATTATGAACTATCTCTTCGCGCCCTCGACAGGGACGACAGAAGAGTGGATCTTAAAGTCGTCCATGCTCATTCAGTAGCCGTAGCCCCGGCTGTTGGATGGAGTATTGTTCCTCGCCTGCATAGCGTCCCATCCTTCGAAGGAGTCCTCTTTCTGAGAAACTCTCTAGCAAGAAAGTCGTCTTAGAATGCTCAAGACCCAAGTCAGATGCAATATCCGAAACGGTCAGCGGTCCTCGTTCACTTTCGGATGCGAATAGTTCGAGCACTGATAGGCCTTCGAACCCGATTTCATTCGGAACATCCGACTTCGGAAGATCATCTTCAACAGATATCTCGGTTTCAGGGATTGTTTGGGAGACATCTGATGAGCGCCCAGGCGACACAAATCCAGCATGTTCGATTACTTCGTTGACATACTTGTCGTATGCGTCAGCGCGTTCTTTCTCGATTGCTAGCTCGGAAGCGATATCATCGACTAACTTGAGCAGGTCAGTGCGGACTTTAGCGTCTATCGCATTGCGGTTAGAGAGCGGTTTCTCAAGATTACGAATTTCAACATCACGCGCGACAACAGGAATAAGCGTCTTGCGAGTTTGCCACCGCGCTCCTAGCTCAAACAAGACGTATTGTGACTCCAATCCTCGCGACGTGATGATTCCGATGACGACGCCTGCGCTGTCTATCAGTTGCCTCAAGCGATCATCGGTCTCGGTCCCTGCGGGGATTCCGTATCCCGGGACACTGGTGCAAATGATCTGGTTCGCGCGAAGATTCAATGCTGCGCGGAGCAGATTCACAACAGACTCGGCCAGCTCTGCATCTTCTGAGTTATGACTGATGAAAACCATTGGAGTGGATTCGGCCCGCGAAGTTTGAACGACTGCTTGTTCCGAACGCTCGAGGCTTCCGCCACCCCGACTAGGGCCCTCATCTTTTCTTTGAGTCTTCCCTGTTGTTGTTGAATCATTGTCTGCTCGCGATCCCGATTCGCTATGACGAGTGGGGTTCGAAGCAGACTGCTGAAACATGTTTGAAAACATTTCCAGGATCTGATCACTTTGCAATCTGTAATCGGAACTGAGTATCCCATTCCTGTCTTTGACAATATCAGTGTAGACGAGCATGTCTACGAGCAGCCGGGCACGTCGGCGATTGGCAAGTGAGTTTTCGAGGTCGCTCTTGTAGACGATGTGGGCGGCAAGCTCCGGACGGGAAGAATTCGGTCGGGTCCGTACGCGTTTCACTGCAATACCGATACAGGGATGAAGCGCAAGGGCGCTCCGCCAAGATCGAAGGACATCAAGTTTCTCATCAAAGTCGATCGCTCGAGTTAGCTCGCGTCCGCGATCCGTCAGGTCGCCCTCCGAATCGAGGAACCCGAGCTGCTTAAGAAAAACCAAGCTGCTATCAACTTCGGCAGCGGTGCTTGGATCATCTCCAGTATCCGGAATGCATCGAAGTGCCTCGGCAGCATCCAATCCATCGGCAATAGACTCCAAGGCATTGTTTAGGAGTCCGTGTGAGTGCCCCGGCAGTTGAATTGACCCGTTCGTGCTCATGCGTGCCGGGCAATTCCATGGTCAACCATCGTTTCGACCTGCGATCGGTGGCGATTCATCTTACCCCATCTCCTCCACAACCCGCTTCCCAAACTCACTGCACTTCATCAGCTTCGCCCCCTCCATCAAACGATGGAAGTCATACGTCACCGTCTTCGCAGCAATCGCGCCGCCGATGCCCTTGATGATCAGGTCCGCGGCTTCCGTCCAGCCCATGTACCGGAACATCATCTCACCTGACAGGATCACCGAGCCCGGATTCACCTTGTCCTGGTCGGCGTACTTGGGCGCTGTGCCGTGCGTCGCCTCGAAGATGGCGTGGCCCGTCTCGTAGTTGATGTTGGCGCCCGGCGCGATGCCGATGCCGCCGACGCAGGCCGCAAGCGCATCGGAGATGTAATCGCCGTTGAGATTCATCGTCGCGATGACGTCATACTCCGCCGGCCGCGTGAGAAGCTGCTGCAGGAAGGCGTCCGCGATCACATCCTTGACGATGATCTCGCCGCCGCCGGACGTCTTGATCACCTGCCACGGCCCGCCATCAAGATCCTGCGCGCCGAACTCCTTCTTGGCCAGGGCATAACCCCAGTCACGGAAGGCGCCCTCGGTGAACTTCATGATGTTCCCCTTGTGAACGAGCGTCACACTCGGGCGATTGTTGTCGATCGCATAGCGAATCGCAGCGCGCACCAGACGCTCCGTCCCCTCGCGCGAGATCGGCTTGATGCCGAAGCCCGCCGTCTCCGGGAAACGAACCTTCTTGTACATGTCGGGGAAGGTCTCGCTGAACACCTTCTTGAACTGCTTGCAGTCATCGGCGCCATCTTCAAACTCGATGCCGGCGTAGATGTCCTCCGAGTTCTCACGGAAGATCACCATGTCCGTCAGCTCCGGCGCCTTCACCGGCGAGGGCACACCCTCAAACCAGCGCACCGGGCGCAGACATGTATAGAGATCAAGAATCTGACGCAGCGCAACATTCAGCGAACGAATGCCGCCGCCGACCGGCGTCGTCAGCGGTCCCTTGATGCCGACGAGATACGTCTTGAATGACTCAAGCGTCGCATCCGGCAGCCAGTCGCCCGACTCCTTGTACGACTTCTCACCGGCCGCGACCTCGCGCCAGTTCACCTTGCGCTGCCCGGAGTACGCCTTCTCAACCGCGGCATCAAACACATACTGCGACGCCCGCCAGATGTCAGGCCCCGTGCCATCGCCCTCGATGAACGGAATGACGGGATGATCGGGAACATTCAGGCCCTTGTCGGTCATCGTGATCGACGTGGTCATGGCGGCGAAACTCCTGCGCGGCTACCCCGCGCGATCGAAAGTCAACTGATCCAAAAGACGTCCGGCGCTTCCGCTCGAAGGTCGAATCTCCCTCTCCGAGCCAGGCGCACACTGTGACACGGCAGCATACCGCTCCCGTCGCCGTCTGCCCGCCAAACTCACGCGACTCCAGGCGCACATGCGCGCTTTCGCCGAGCCAAAGCGCCGATCCGCGCCGAGCACGAAAGGGGGGCGCCCGGGGATCGCCTCCCCCGCGCCGACTGCCAAACCGGCAGGCCGCGACACCCCCGCAACGCCCACTGTCAGCCCGGCAGCCCTGTTCCACCCGCCCGACATGCCGTAACACCCGTCAAAACAACGATTTAGCTTTTCAGAGCCATTGGCGCCCGCCTTGTTCCTCTCTGACAGGCGAGCGTGCGCACGCACCTCGCCCGCCGGGATGGCTGACTGCCCGGCATTTGAGCAGCAATCACACGCCCGGGCGGACGGCCGTCCGGGGCAATCGAATCAACACCGGATGATGGAGCGACACCACCGATGGCAGTGAAAGACCTCGCCTTCGACACCGACGCCCGCCACGCACTGCTCTCAGGCGTGAACAAGCTCGCGAACGCCGTCAAGGCGACGCTCGGGCCCCGCGGACGCAACGCAATCCTCGATAAATCCTGGGGCGGTCCCACCGTCACCAAGGACGGCGTCACCGTCGCCGAGGAAATCGAGCTGCGCGACAAGGCTGAAAACATGGGCGCCCTGCTCGTCAAGCAGGCCGCAAGCAAGACCAGTGACGATGCAGGCGATGGCACCACCACCGCCACCGTCCTCGCCGAAGCCCTCTTTAAGGAAGGCCTCAAGCACATCGCCGCCGGCGTCGACGCAAACGCGCTCGTTCGCGGCATGAAGGCCGGCGTCGAACTCGTCGTCAAGGACATCCACAAGCAGTCCAAGCCCATCAGCGGCAAGGCCGATGTCCAGGCCGTCGCCACGATCTCCGCCAACAACGATCCCGAGATCGGCAAGATCATGGCCGACGCCTTCGCCAAGGTCGGCAACGATGGCGTCATCACCGTCGAAGAGGGCAAGTCCCTCGAAACGACCGTCGATGTCGTCGAAGGCATGCAGTTCGATCGCGGCTACCTCTCGCCGAACTTCGTCACCAACGTCGATGACATGAAGGTCGAGCTCGAGAAGTGCCTCGTCCTCATCCACGAGGACAAGATCGAAAGCGTCACCAAGCTCGTCCCGCTTCTCGAGAAGGTGATGGAGGCCAAGAAGCCCCTCCTCATCATCGCCGAGGACATCACCGGCGAAGCGCTCAGCACACTCGTCATCAACAAGCTTCGTGGCACGCTGCAGGTCGCCGCCGTCAAGGCGCCCGGCTACGGCGATCGCCGCAAGGCCATGCTGCAGGACATCGCCGTCCTCACCGGCGCCGATCCGATCATGAAGGATCTCGGCGTCGAGCTGGACAAGGTCACGCTCAAGCAGCTCGGCCTCGCCAAGAAGATCGAAGTCGACAGCGACAACACGATCATCCTCGAAGGCGCCGGCTCGACGAAGGACATCCAGGCCCGCGCCGAGCAGATTCGCCGCGAAATCGAAGCCTCCACCAGCGACTACGATCGCGAGAAGCTCCAGGAGCGCCTCGCGAAGCTCTCCGGTGGTGTGGCGCAGATCAACGTCGGCGCCGCCTCCGAAGCTGAACTGAAAGAGAAGAAGGCTCGCGTCGAAGATGCGCTGCACGCGACACGCGCCGCAGTCGCCGAGGGCGTCGTCCCCGGTGGCGGCGTCTCGTTCGTCCGCGGCCGCCGCGCGATCGAATCCAGGCGCGAGTGGAAGGCCGTCTTCGGCAAGAAGCAGTCCGTCGACGCCGAGGATGTCGGCCACGCGAACTATGACTTCGCGTCGGGCCTGGAAGTCGTCCGCAAGGCGCTCTCCGTTCCCACCGAAACCATCGCCGAAAACGCCGGTGAAAAGGGCGCCGTCATCGTCGCCAAGATCGCCGAGCACGACGATCCGACCTACGGCTTCAACGCGCTCAAGCTCGAGTTCGGCGACATGATCAAGGACGGCGTCATCACGCCCTCCAAGGTCGATCGCTCCGCGCTGCAGAACGCCGCATCAGTCGCGACCGTCCTTCTCACCGCCGACTGCCTCATCACCGACAAGCCCGAAGACGCATCCGACGCGCCGCCCGCCGGCGCGCCTGGCATGGACGCGATGGGCGGCATGGGTGGTATGGGCGGCATGGGCGGCATGGGAATGGGCGGCATGGGTGGCATGGGAGGCATGGGCTTCTAAATGGCCAAGCCGCGCATCGATCTTGCAAGACCCGGCTTCGGCGTGACCTGGAACGAATGGATGGGGCGCACCGGCGAAGCCGCCATGCGCACCATGCCGGACGCAGACATCGCCGGGCTCAATCTCATCGTCACGCTGGCGGATGGGCGCAGGATCAATGTGCACAACACCGAAGTCCACACTCACGACCCGGGCGAAGAGTCGGAGCTTGCGTTGATCACCGGTTACGTCTTCGTCGGCCACTACGCCGCCGATGACGATGACGATCGAGTCGTCTCAATCGCCGTCACGCCGGACAAGATCGCAAGCGTCGAGTGGATGCGCGTCAAGGATCCGCAGCGTTTCGGATTCAAAGGCCCGCAGCAACTCGCGTCTCACACGCTCGAAGTCGCAGACAAACTGCCCAGAGGCACCGTCTCTCTCGTGCAGACCCAGGAGTTCGTTGAAGAAGCGAACTAGGAAACAAAACACACCGGGCGCACACGTCGCCCGTTCGATTTGGAGAAACCAGCAATGTCAGTCAAACCCCTTGAAGATCGCGTTCTCGTCAAGCCCGTTGAAGCCGCCACCCAGACGGCCTCCGGCATCTTCCTCCCCGAGTCTTCCAAGGAAAAGCCCGTCACGGGCAAGGTTGTCGCCGTCGGCCCCGGCAAGCGCATGGGCAACGGCGAGATCGCAAAGATGAGCCTCAAGAAGGGCGACACCGTCGTCTACGGCAAGTACGCCGGCTCGGAAATCGAGGTCAAGGGCGCCAGCCATCTCATCCTGCGCGAAACCGAAATCCTCGGCGTCGTCGACTAATCAACAACGGATCACACAAGGAATAGAGAATCACCATGTCCAGCAAACAGTTGATGTTTGACGACCCCGCCCGCATCGAAATGAAGCAGGGCGTCGAGCGCCTCGCCCGCGCCGTCAAGGTCACCATGGGCCCCACCGGGCGCAACGTCGTCATTCAGAAATCTTTCGGCGGTCCCTCCGTCACCAAGGACGGCGTCAGCGTCGCCAAGGAGATCTCACTCCCCGAGGCGTTCGAAAATATGGGCGCCCGCATGGTCAACGAGGTCGCCAAAAAGACCAACGACAAGGCCGGCGACGGCACCACCTGCGCCACCGTCCTTGCCGAAGCCATCTTCAATGAAGGCCTGCGCTTCGTGACGGCCGGCGCCAATCCCGTCCAGCTTCAGCGTGGCGTCAACGCCGCCGCCGAAGCAGCCGCAGACGCCATCGACCTGATGTCCGTCAAGTGCAAGGGCAAGGCCGACTACAAGAAGATCGCCACCGTCTCCGCCAATAACGACGAGGAGATCGGCGAGACCATCGCCGAAGCGATCAATCACGTCGGCGCCGATGGCGTCGTCGAGGTCGAAGAGGGCAAGAGCGCCGAAACGACGCTCGAGTTCGTCGACGGCATGCAGTTCGACAAGGGCTACCTCTCGCCGTACTTCATGACCGATCCGGCCACCACCGAGTGCGAACTCGAAGATGCGCTCATCCTCATCCACGAGAAGAAGATCAGCAATCTGGCCGACTTCCTCCCGCTGCTCAACAAGGTCGCCGGCGGCAACCAGCCCCTGCTCATCATCGCTGAAGACGTTGACTCCGAAGCCCTCGCGGCGCTCGTCGTCAATCGCCTTCGCGGCGTCCTCAAGGTCTGCGCCGTCAAGGCCCCCGGCTTCGGCGATCGACGCAAGGCCATGCTGCAGGACATCGCCACCCTCACCGGCGGCGTCTTCTTCAGCGAGGATCTCGGCCGCTCCCTTGAGTCCATCGACATCAAGGAACTCGGCAGCGCCAAGAAGATCGTCGTCACCAAGGACGACACCACCGTCATCGAAGGCGCCGGCAAGAAGACCGAGATCAAGGCTCGCGCCGAGCAGATTCGCGCCCAGTTCGAGCGCTCCACCAGTGACTACGATCGCGAGAAGCTCCAGGAGCGCCTCGCCAAGCTCACCGGCGGCGTCGCCA
>JAUKVZ010000016.1:0-29094 GCA_032355985.1 Sarcodiotheca gaudichaudii
CTTAGCTTACGGTTAATTCCAGCATGATGTCAGATGTCTCTTTCAAGATATAGACGAGATACTTACAGAGAACTGTGTTAACGGTTGTTCAGCCTTTCTGCAACAGAATGCTAAGATTGTGTAAGCATCTATGAACTATTGTCATATACATCTGCTTGATTTTAAAGTATGTTTTTTATGTTTTCTTTTAATGTTCCAATTATTTGTACTGTTATAGGAGAAGGAGGATCAGGAGGTGCACTGGGGATAGGTATAGGCGATTCAATTATCATGCTTGAACATGCTGTTTACACTGTAGCAACTCCTGAAGCATGCGCTGCTATTCTATGGAAAAATAGTCAAGAGTCGCCTGAAGCAGCAGAAGCTCTCAAGATAACAGCTTCTGATCTCAAAGTTTTAGGTATCATTAATAAAATTGTACCAGAGCCATTGGGTGGAGCACAGGCAGACCCATTACAGGCTGCTCAAAACCTCAAAGAGGTTTTATTGACAGAACTTAATTTTCTAATGAATCTACCAGCTGCCGACAGAAGAAATGAAAGATATAATAAGTTTAGAAAAATGGGTACATTCTATGAAAATTAGATGTAGCTATTTTTATTATCTGAAGATATTGTTTGTAACATTTCATTTCTGTGTAAGATACGTACTACGCAAGAAATATCTATGCTGTACTGGTTGGTAAATACTGTTAAGTAATATTTTATATTGTATTAAGTTATTAACTAATAATACCTGTACTTCGTAATCCTAGAATTGCACCCGCTCCAATAACATGTCCTAAGCTAGTTGTAGCCAGTAGTTCAGTTAAACCAAAACCTTCAAGACCTGCAATTGGAATTGAAGGCCCAATATTTCTAACTTGTATTGCGTATCGTCCTACTCCTACTGCGAATATATTGCTGATAATCATAATGACAGCTACTTGTGTAGACCAAGAAGCATCAGAGTTATTTAAAGCAATTAAAAAGCTGTTATTCATTATATTATTATATGTATGTGTATTTTATATATTAAGGTCTCAGCAGTATGTATGTTTAAGTAATCTTATTCTAAAATAGAAAATCATTTCCTTCAATGTTAATATTATAAGAATTAACATTTCACATAACCACCAATCTGAGATGCGATTCATTTTAATTATGATACCCATCCGTAGCTGTGTAAGCCCTGACCTAAGAAATTAACACCAAGATAGCAAATCCAAACAATAAAAAAACCAACTGATGCTATAATAGCAGGTTTTTTACCTTGCCATGATTGTGTTAGGCGCGAATGTAAGTATGATGCAAAAATAAGCCAAGTGATCAACGCCCAAGTCTCTTTTGGATCCCAGCTCCAATACGATCCCCATGCTTCATTGGCCCAAACAGCCCCTGAAATAATACCAATTGTAAGCATCGGAAACCCTAAACCAATAATTCGATAGCTTAGATTGTCTAAACTTTCTAATAAATTCATACGGGGTGATGACTGAATATTTATATCCGTAGATTCTTTCTTCTCAAGCCTTTCTCGATTCTTACTACTTTGATTTATCACAGATAGACTTAAGATTTTTCCAGTTGCACTACCTTTGAGCTGAATAGACTGACCGAAAGTAATAATTAGAAAAAAAATAGAAATTAAGGAACCTATGATTAGAAATGCATAACTAAGCATCATAATGGTTACATGCATCATTAGCCAATTAGAGCGTAAAGCAGGAACTAAAGGACTTGCTTGTTGCATTTCAATAGGTAAAGAAAGACTAGCAAAAGCAATAATAAATAATTGTATTGGCACACTAATAGCACCCACTACTTGGCTATTAGTTTGTCGCTCAAGAATGAGATGGACTAATGTTAAGCACCAGGTTAGAAATACCAACGATTCGTATAAGTTACTTAGCGGAAAATAACCATTAGCTTGCCAGCGACTTGCTAGTGTAAAGGCTAATAGTATATTAATAACTAATACTCCAATTCTACTAATTTGCTTGATTTTCTTTATTCTCGGAAAGGCAATACTTGTCCAATAAGCCAATAAAGTCACTAGTAGAAGACCAAAAGATATATTAATGCATGTATTTTGCATTATACTTGAATCCATAATAAGCTCCAACGTATGTAGTATTTATAATTACGTATATTATATAATACTACTATACATCAATATCATAACTGAGCTTAGTTGTTCAATAAACAAATAAAATAGCTAAGCAATAAGCTTGCTTAGCTATTTTATTTGTTTATTATATTATCAAGCTATAAATTAGGTTAAAGCATTAATAATATAATCTAGAGCTGCAACATATTCTCCACCTGCTTGAGCAGACATGTCACGTGGCACACATAGTCTATCACGTGTGAAAGCGAAAGCAGCAACATAAGAAGCTGATGGAAGATTTAAAGTTCTATAAACTTCACGAGCACCAGCAATAGCCCACTCATCAAGAGGACCAGTTCCGCCAACTACTAAAGAATAGTTTACAAGACGCATATAATGATCAACGTCTCTGTAGCACTTGTTTACTTTTTCTTGGCTATCGCCAGCTTCACCTGGATTTTTTAAGTAAGAAAACTTAGCAAAACAAGCGTCTCCACCTTCTTTTACAACAGCTTCATGATTACTAGCTAATTTTTCAGCAGCTTCTAATCTAGCAGCAGCACGTTGAATATTACCTTGAACTGATTCAAGATCTGAAGATGAAGGGAAACGACCAGCTGCGTCTGCAGCACTAATCGTTGTAGTCATAACTGATTTCATATTAATCTCCTTTTTTTATTAAGTATTTAGCCTAAGAGTATAAAAATTTATATACTCTAGTCTATAACAGCTTTTATTAGCTAATTGCAGCAGCAACTCTATCACAATAGCTACCTAGTTCTGATGCTAGAGCTGAACAGTCTCCATCAGGACAAGCCATTTTACGGTCAGAAGCTGTGCCTGATACAAACGCTGTAGCTGAAGCTTTCATAATGCTTACAGCTCTTACTGATGAATTAGTAGGAACTCCTAACGCAATGTAAGTTTCTTTTAATCCATTAAGACAACGATCTTCTAGTACAGAAGGATCGCCAGCTAGTAAAGCATAAGAAGCATAACGTAGAATGATTTCACCATCACGTAGACAAGCAGCCATACGACGATTAGTGTAACAATTACCACCAGGAGCAATTAAGCCAGGATTTTCACAAATCATACCTGATACTGCATCAGAAACGATACAGCTAGCGTTTGAAACAACAAAGCTAACAGAATCTAAGCGTTTGTTACCATCAGTAATGAATTTTTTTAGAGCCTGTAGGTCACTGCCACCAACGTAAGCAGCTTTAGCGTCTGAATTTACTACAACTCTGGAAAATGCGTCAAGCATGGAACTCTCCTTATTACAAATATAAAGGACTTAGCTGTTTCAGCTGTTAAAAAATTGAACTTGCTGATGTATTAGTATCGAATACATAATATATGACAGTTCTAATAACCTATGAAGAACAAAGTAATATATTGTAACAATAAAATTTAGTTAAAAATAGAGGATTTAAAACTTACTGTTCTTAATCATAAATTTAATTATATTATCTTTTATGAGCATGTAGCGAAGTAGCAAGTATAAATACTCTTTACTTTCATTTTTGCGGAGTTCTGTAATTTGATTCTCTTTTATTTTCAACTTAAACTGCTGTTCAAGACTTAAGTTATTTGGGTAGTTCATTAATAATTCTATAAATGTGTTTCAACCAGATCTAAATTCTGTTTTCAATGATCTTTTACAAGCTTTAGTAATAATAAAAAATTGCAACTTATTTTTAATAAATACCCTTACTGAGGTTTTCATAGTATACTTTATCTGTATGGCATTATTGTAGTCTTATAATCAACAATTTTATATTTATAGATATATAAACACAACATATAAAAGTAATATATTATTAAGATTATGCTAGCCTATAGCGCTTGCTCTAATTATAAAATATCATATACACAGTAGAATCAATAATTCCGGAGAATAAATATGCCTATTCCAATATTAAATTATTCGTTATCAACTCAAAATCAAAGAGTTAATGGTTTTGAATCTTATCCTGGTGATGAGCAGCCAAAAGTTTATACAACTGATGATGTACCAACCGCAAGTGGAGTTGATGAAATTATATGGGCTGCATATCGCCAAATCTTTAGTGAGCATCAGAATCTCCGAAGCAATATTAATGAAGCTCTTGAATCCCAATTAAGATTTGATCAAATCAAGGTTAAAGATCTTATTAAAGGACTATTGCTTTCTAACGCTTTTAGAGACTTAAATTACAATGTGAATAATAATTATCGTTTTGTTGAAATGTGTGTTCAAAGAGTATTAGGTCGTGACATTTATAATGAAAGAGAAAAATATGCATTTTCTGTGATTATAGGATCTAAAGGATTAGAGAACTTTGTTGATATATTATTGAATAGCGATGAGTATATGGAAAACTTTGGTGACTCTACAGTGCCTTATCAAAGAAGAAGAATTATTGCTCAAAGAAGTAAAGGAGAAATGCCATTTAATTTAAAAACTCCGAGAACATCTCAAGCTTTCATGCGCAAAGCTGGGA
Organism: Sarcodiotheca gaudichaudii; assembly: GCA_032355985.1. Classification (NCBI taxonomy): domain Eukaryota; phylum Rhodophyta; class Florideophyceae; order Gigartinales; family Solieriaceae; genus Sarcodiotheca; species Sarcodiotheca gaudichaudii. The sequence goes on from JAUKVZ010000016.1 coordinate 4,578, forward strand.
TGCCTCAACTAAATTGGGCTGGTCCTGTTCGACAATTTAGGCCTCAAGAACAAGCTCCCAAAGCAGGAGATCCAGCACTATTTTTATCAATGGTACTAGATGTAGCGTAAGAAATTCTTTTTAAGGAGGTCAATAAAGCCATTGACCTTTTATTCTAACACTTAGAAATTAGCTACCTAGCTTAAAGGCATCTACAAATAAGCCATAGACAATACCTATCTTAATATTATTTACTTGCGGCACTAAATAGAAACTATTCTTTGGATACACCTTCTTGCTAATAATCTCATAAAACGTTACTATAATTGCTGCTCCTACAAGCCCCCAGTCTCCAGTTTGACCAGGAATTGTAGACAGAGCTGTCGATATGAAAAAGCCCAGTAGCATACTCAAAACACTTAGACTTAATTCATTTAATTTTTTGCAGAGTATAGTGTTTATATACTTATATAGATAGTAACTAATTACCTCAATTCTAGTTTGCCGCATATGGAAATCATTATTTTTAACCTGAACTTGTAATTTATTGATGCTAAATATTTTGTTCGCCTAAAGAGTTAATAATATACTGAAAAGGCTCGTTCGTAATCTTAAGCTGATCAATGTCTTTAGTCTTTTCAGCAATAACATCTTGTAGAATTTGGATACTGCGTATAGTTGGTCCGATCGGTACTTCTAGAGAGTTATAAGTGTCTCGCAATCCATCCAATACTCGCTCGCCTATAATATTCACGTTTCCTGCCATAATCGCATAACTTGAATACCGTAAATAGTATTCAATATCTCTTAAACATGCAGCGTATCTGCGTGTTGTATAAGAATTACCACCGGGTCTAAGTAATTCAGGTTGTTCTTCGTATAACTTAGCAGATGCTTCTTTCACAATGCTAGATACGTTACTATTAATAACTTCGGCAATTTTAATTCTATCCAAACCGCTTTTAAAGTAATCATCCAGTGTATTCATAGCTTCACTATCTAGATATCTTCCAGACAAATCATATTTGTTTACAATACTTGAAACAGCGTCTTGCATAATTTGAGTCTCCAGCTTATTAATCGCAGTAATAGTACTAATTGTTTATTAGTGTAAAAATCCTAATACCTAATATAATTTATTTTTTAGATTCTATGTGCGAAACTTGATAGGTATTAACAAAAAGTACAAATAAATTATAAATTAATTATCTTAAACAGTTAGATTATTATATTAGCTATTTTAATATCTTAGAAAGATAGTTCGTTAATATCCTGGGTTTAATAATCTCAGAATAAATAACGTTTCTAAGTTGTTATAACAAACAAAATATATGTCTTAAAAGGCAAATTCTTAGCAACAAAAAAACAGAGAAAAATCCTATTGAGAGAAAATATTGCTGAACGTTACGTTTGAAATTGAACAAAAAAATAATTGTAACAAATATAAAGATGTTGTTACGATTTTACCAATAGGATATACAAAAAAAGTCGTGTATATGCTCATAATAGGGTTAATACAAACAGGCCTGTTCCACATTATGTGAATATTGTTTTATATGATCGCGCTTAGAGAGGAACCACTACAATGAAATTCTATTGCAACTTAGCAAGCAGATCAGATAATTCATTATGTTTAGTCTTTTATAGAGTTAATACAATAAAGCACAGGATAACCACAATGGACTGTCCCATTTTAATAACAGGAAAAACTGCCAATATTATTTGTATTCTATCTGTACTACACTTGCAAATAGAAAAAGACCTGTCAACTAGCCATGCTCTTTACTTGGGGAAAGAGTTACTCAAGTTAGAGCTATCACTTATAATGCACCAAGATTATACACAAAATTAATGTAGTAACACTATACAAACTATTTACATAAGCTGAACTATGCTAATATTATTATAACTTAAGAGAGCATGTAACTCAGTGGATAGAGTGCCAGATTCCGATTCTGGAAGTCGAGGGTTCGAATCCTTTCTTGCTCGTGCTATTTTTCTTGACTTGCGTTATGTTATTAGATACAATTATTGCATAATTTGAGACATATTATATGTTGGATAAGGGACTGCTAGGTTTCTACATGTTAATATTCTTGTAATGAGCTGAGAGTCTGAAGTTTAAGTTTTACTTCTCAAACAAAAGCTTTTATAATAAACGCAAAAAATCAAATTGTTACGTTTTCCCGTGGCTTAGTAGTAGCATAAAATATCTTGTCTACGAGCTTGAGCATCAATTTCTACTTTATTAAGTCGCTATTGATTATATATATATAATACTCTTGGTTCATACATTGGTACCAATAAATTGAATCAATTAACGTAAATGACCAATACAAAATATAGATAATTCTCTCATGGTTTTCATACCACTTTATACAAATTTGTATTAACATGGACGTGGGTTCAACTCCCACCAGTTCCATTTATCACAGGCCTCTCCAATTTTAATAGCTTACTAAACTTAATATAAGAGAGTGCCGTTGTACGCTAGTTCGCGTAATTATTGTTATGGCTACACTGTCATTTTATTATCTTTTATGAAGGGGGACTCGTGAGTGCATTTAATTTTTTTATTTTAAGGCTTTCTTCTCAAGCAGCAAATATTCAACTACCGATTGAAAAAATTTCTATTAATACTTCTGTCAACATAAAAACTAGAAATGAACTTCTTATTGTTAAAACATTGCAACAAAGACGAAGTTTACCTTATACCATTATTGATAATCCAAAAATTTTAACTACTGAATCTGCATATCGTTTTGCTAAACTAAACTCTTATAACAGAGCATTATTTAAAGATCTAGTCAGTAAATACTGGCAACAGTCAATTTTTTTATCAGCTTTCAATCCCACAACGGATAAGTATATTACAAAGTTAGCGAGGCAACGTAGTGCGAGTACAAAAGACAAACAAAAAAGATTCTTTATAGATTTTAATAAAGCACTAGTGAGTGATCCAATAAGCGCAAGTGGTATTACTGCCCATCTTCCTCATGATTTTGAAGTAAACAGTCCTGTAAAGTATATCTGGAAAAAAGGGTTCAATCTGCAGAGACCTAGGTTTTTGCCTAGCTTATCTTTTAGTAGTCTATCAAGAAGTACACCTCAGACAACGCACGTAAAATTATTGCAAAGTCTAACTAATAGTCATTTACCCTTATACGTGGTAGTGAATGGTTTCAAGCAAATGATTATTCCTGGGCCTCCTAATGATTTTAGTAATAAAGAGACTTTTAATAATGTGTTGCGCCAATGGTATCATAATACTTTTCTCGGGAGTCAAGATGAACATGTCGCTTATCAAGGATGGTTCTTTGTAAATCCCCAAGACGCTCTAGAGTATAAAGCATTTATTGCTAATAAAAAAAATGGTACTTCCACTGAAAGTCCTCTTGGAATTTTGCCAAGCAGATTCGACTCTTATTATCGCTTAAATAGAAAAGCTATGCCTCGAACAGAGTTCCGTTTATTTCCAGATATAGAAGAAGTAGAAAAAATTCTTTACGCACCCAAGTATAAAAAAGACTTAGTCATCGATAGCAGACAAAATATCGGAAGGTCATATTTCCAGGGGCAACCGATTTATTTAATAGAGCCTACTAAATGTAGTGTAAAAGGTGGCAAACAGAAAATTAATTTCACTCCTCGGTATAAGATGCCAATTAATTCTCCTACTGAAGAATATAATCCAATTTTTCTTACAAAAACAAGTGCCTTAAATGCCTGGACAAAAATCAATGCAAAATATCCAGAATATAGATTACCATCTATACCACAATTACGCCTATATAATTTAGAGGATTTCTTAAAAGATCAAGAAGTCCAAGATAGTCCAGAAAGCTTTATCTTAATGCCTGGACCTGGTTCATCAATACCTAACCTTGAGTCGTTGCAGTTAATAAATTCTCATGGAAAGCTTCAACATATTGAAGCAGTTTCTTCTCGTCCTATATTAGCATCCAAATTATGGCTTCAAAGACTTGTATGGTCACTAACAAGACGAAAACCTCCCCAGTGGGAAGTCTAATAACGCATGAGACAGTACTGGCTAGATTGTTTAAAAGTTATTTTCTTGAATAGTATTCTACAATTAATAATTCATTAAGCTGTAGAGCAACCCATTCTCTTTCAACAATTCCATTTACTTTCCCAATTAATTGTGAAGAGTCCAACTCTAGATGACTTGGGATGTTTGCAAGTCCAGGAAAGCTTAAGTATTTTTCTATTAAGCTTTTTGAATTAGTTTGATCATTAACTGTTATAATATCTCCTGGTTTACATTGATAACTTCCAACAGAAACTCTCCTGCTATTAACATAAATATGTCCATGATTTACAAGTTGTCTTGCTGCTGGAATTGTAGGAGCCATACCCAATCTGAAGATAGTATTGTCCAATCTCATTTCTAATAATTGCAGTAATACTTGCCCAGTAGATCCCTGCAATTTTTTTGCTACCTTAACGTAATTAAACAGCTGTTTCTCATTAACTCCGTAGTTAAATCTTAGTTTCTGTTTTTCTTCTAGACGTACTGCATACTCTGAAGGCTTTCTATTTTTTTCACCATGCTCACCTGGGGGAGCTTGTTTTTTAGAAACTTTTCTAGTTAAACCAGGTAGATCTCCTAGCCTACGACATATACGTAATCGGGGTCCTCTGTATCTTGACATGTTATTATTTTTTCTTTGTAAATTGTTAGTGTTTTAGAAGACTGTTAATATTAAATTCAAAAAATATAAGGCTCAAGCTATATTTTAGGATAATACTCTTCTATATTTTTTTTGGGGTTAGTATCATAACCATGTTTTTGCCATCACGCGATGGAGATTGTTGAACTTCAGATACAGCTTCTAAGTCTTTAGCCATTTTTTGAAGTAACTCGATCGCAAGATTTACATGTTGTATTTCTCGACCGCGGAATGTGATAGTAGCCTTAACCTTATCACTTGCTTGTAAGAAGCGTAATGCTTGATTAATCCGAACTTGGTAATCATGCTCTTCTATCTTATAACGCATTTTTACTTCTTTCAAGTTAGCATTATGCTGTTTCTTTTTAGCTTCTTTAGCTTTCTTTTCTTGATTAAACTTGTATTTACCGTAGTCAACAATCCTACAGACAGGAGGGATAGATTTATCGCTTACTAGTACAAGGTCAAGGCCACTGTTTTGAGCTTCTTTCAGTGCTTCACTTATTGCAACAACACCAACCTGAGTACCTTTAGAATCAATTAGCCGTATCTCAGGAAATTGAATACGATCATTGATAAATGGCAAGTCATTTTGTCTTTTCTTGAAATTTTTGTGTTTTTCCAACTCTAGTTCTCAACAGTGGTAATCTCTCTAATTATAAAAAAATATTGTGAAATATCTAAAAATTATTATAACATAACAGTAATTAGGTATCGCAAAGATATATCATTTGTATTTAAGATATAATCGATAAACCCCATGTATATATAACAGATTACATTATCTCAAAGTATAATTATTATGAAGCATACATTATCTGTACTAGTCGAAGATGAATCGGGCGTTTTATCTCGAATTGCAGGTCTATTTGCTCGTCGGGGCTTTAATATTGAAAGCCTTGCAGTAGGTCCTACTGAAGAAATAGGCATTTCTAGAATAACAATGGTTGTACCCGGGGACAATAGAACTATCGAGCAGTTAACTAAACAGTTATATAAGTTAGTAAATGTTTTAAATGTCTACAACATTACTAACATAGCTTGTGTAGAGCGTGAGCTAATGTTACTAAAAATAAGCGCGTTAAAAGAATATCGATCCGATATATTAGAAGTAGTCAATATCTTTCGTGGACATATTGTAGATATCTCTAAGTCATTCCTTGTCTTAGAAGTTACAGGCGATCCTGGAAAGATTGCAGCAATACAGCAAATCTTATCCCAATATGGCATTGTTGAAATTGCAAGAACTGGTAAAATTGCTTTAACTCGAGCATCTAATATGGACACAGAACTACTCTTAGAATCAACCCGTGCACAAAAGCAGTTTCAATATTTATAAGTTACTCCATCCAGCTACCAGGGTTATCAATAAAAGATAAGCATTCTACAATATCCCAATCTACATTTAAAACGAGTGAGTTATGCTTGATATTAACATTTATAATAGGTGCACGAGGAGTAAATAACATATATAAATTCAACTGCTTAGAAGTTGGTGCAGAATGTTGTCTTTGGACAATGCTATAAGCGGAGCAATTATTTATATATAGACAATTAATACAGATACACATCCAAATATCTTTATTTTTAACAAATTAATTTTTAATTATTGGGGGTGGAGGGACTTGAACCCTCACGACCATTAAAGATCAACAGATTTTAAGTCTGTTGTGTCTACCATTCCACCACACCCCCGATACATCTATAAAGCGTGTATAGCTATTGTGTTATGTTAGGCGGCACCCAGATTCGAACTGGGGGTAAAGGATTTGCAATCCTCTGCCTTACCACTTGGCCATACCGCCATACAAGACTATTAATATCATATCACACTTAATTCAAATCTGTAACGAGAAGAATTTAATCTTTTAAAAAGAGTCTGCTTTTCATAATATCTTCTGACTGTATAGTCACTAAATCAGATTTTGTCAGCATTTTATCTCCACCAGCAAAAATACGATTAGCCTGCCTCATTCGTGCTCTATCAATTGCATTACGAATACTTCTTGCATTAGCAAAATGAGGTTGTTTCATTCGACGACTTGTATACTCAAGTAAAACTTGATCAGCATCAGGTGCAAAACAATACTGTTGATCTTGAAGCATCAGTTTAGCAATCTGTAATAGTTCTTCTGAGGTATAATCAGGGAAATCTACATGATTTGTAACTCTTGATGATAGTCCAGGATTAGACTCATAAAATTTATCCATACGATCTTTATATCCAGCAAATATTACAACTAAGTCATCTCTCTGATTTTCCATAACTTGTAGAAGGATCTCAATCGACTCTGCACCATAATCTCGTTCATTATCAGCTTTATATAGATAATAAGCTTCATCAATGAATAATACTCCTCCCATTGCTTGCTTAAGAACTTCTTTAGTTTTTGGTGCAGTATGACCTATATACTGCCCTACAAGGTCATCTCTAGTAACAGTCATTAGATGTCCTTTCCTGATGTATCCTAGTCTATTTAAGATATCAGCCATTTTCATAGCAACTGTTGTCTTGCCTGTTCCTGGGCTACCAGTAAAAGACATATGTAACCCTGGACTACCAGAGACTAGATCTAGGCTTTTTCTCAATCTATCAATCAAAAGCAAAGCAGCAATCTCTTTAATCCTTGTCTTTACTGGAACTAGTCCAACAAGTTCCTTCTCCAATTCATCTAGTACTTCTTGAATTTGTGTTTTATCATATTCTTCTTGAAGGTTAACAAGAGTATCGTCTGAAAATTTTTGTGGCATATTATTTTTTAAGTTAATATTAAATAAATAAAAGAAATTATATTTCTATAATTTCTTTTTTTAGTCTAAGTTATGAATAAATATTACTTAATGCTCTAGTAACGAGAGCCTTCAGGTTTTTCTGTAGCATAACTATGAATAGCATACTTTTGGTTACGTCCAATATCTTCAGTACGTAGAAGTCCGAAACCAGGTTCAGAAGCAGGTCTGTTGATGATGAAAGATAAAGAACAACTTTCAACTCCTCGAGTATTATCAAAAGCGTTTACTTTGATGTATACTCCTGGATGTGCCTTACGGCAACTAGAAATTTCATACATTACAGTAGATGCATCTGGAATATCAAATAGTGGAAGACCCCACAGTTCCCAGTAAGAATTACGTGGGTGTGGATCATCAGTGTACTCGATATTTACAGACCAACCTTTTGACATAGCATATGATACTTGCTTTGAAATTTGTTCATCTGTCAAATCTGGCAGGAAGGAAAAAGCTCCTTGTGTTAATCTCACTATTCTATACTCCTTTAATGATTAGGCAAGTAGTAATCTAAAATTTAATCTTCTAATTTAATTAGAAGTAAACTAAAGATTAGTTATATTTAAACGTTAGCTGTTGGAGTCTCAACGAAATCAGCTGTATCAGTAGAGGTATAGTTGAAACTAATATCTTTCCATAAATCTAAAGCTGTTTGTAGAGGTCCACAAGTTTTTGCTGCATCTCTCAGAATTTGAGGACCTTCAGCAACAAAGTCGCGTCCTTCATTTCTTGCAATTACCATGCTCTCTAAAGCTACACGGTTTGCAGTTGCGCCGGCTTGGATACCATCAGGGTGACCAATTGTACCACCACCAAACTGAAGAACTACATCGTCTCCAAGATAGTCTAACAGTTGATGCATTTGTCCACAATGAATACCACCAGAAGCAACAGGAGTACATTTTCTTAGCGAAGCCCAATCTTGTTCAAAGAAGATACCTTGAGGTAAGTTAACTTCAAGATGACTCTCAAGTAAAGTATTGTAGAAACCTTGAATCATTACAGGGTCACCCTCTAATTTACCAACTACAGTACCTGCGTGAATATGATCGACTCCAGCCATACGCATCCACTTACAAATAACACGGAAATTCATACCATGAATCTTTTGACGAGAGTATGTTGAATTACCAGCTCTGTGTAAATGTAAAATCATATCTGTTTTACGAGCCCAGATTGCCATACTTTGGATAGCTGAATAACCAATTACAAGGTCAATCATGCAAATAACACTACCTAGTTGTTGAGCAAAATCAGCTCTTTCGTACATAGCTTCCATTGTAGCAGCTGTTACATTAAGGTAATGTCCTTTAATCTCACCAGCAGCAGCTTGATCACGGTTAACACCTTCCATAGAGTAAAGGTATCTTTCGCTGTAACGCATGAATGGTTGAGAATTAATATTTTCATCATCTTTAAGGAAGTCTAGACCGCCTTTTAGACCTTCATATACTACTCGACCGTAGTTCTTACCAGATAGACCTAGTTTAGGCTTTACAGTTGCGCCAAGAAAAGGACGACCAAACTTATCCATACGTTCACGTTCTACAACTGTTCCTGTTGCAGGACCTTGGAAAGTTTTAAGATATGCAACTGGTAAACGCATGTCTTCAAGACGTAAAGCTTTTACAGCTTTAAATCCGAATACGTTACCAATAATTGAAGCAGTTAAGTTTGCAATTGATCCTTCTTCAAATAAATCAATATCATATGCAATGTATGCAAAGTACTGATCACTTGTATTTGGTACTGCATCTACTTTATAACATTTTGCTCTGTATAAGTCGCAAGCTGTTAATAGATCTGTCCATACAACGGTCCAAGTTGCTGTTGAAGATTCACCAGCAATTGCAGCAGAAGCTTCGATCGGATCTACACCTGGTTGAGGTGTAACACGAAATAAAGCTAATACATCAGTTTCTAAAATTACGTGTTCAGGATCCCAATATCCCATTTTAGCATATGGAATTACTCCAGACTCGTAACGTTCGTTTTTGATCCTTGTCCGTTGTTCTACGGATTGAGACATGTATTCCTCCTTGAATTTAAGGCAGTTTCGTTAGGTTTCTATCTTAATCGTCTCTAAAGACTAATAAGTTTTGAATAAATCATATAAAAGACTAAATCTTTTATAACCCCCTTAATAATTTATCACTTTCCGACTATCAACTGGTCATAACTTTGTTTATATTAACGATAAGTTTATTTAATGTGTTGTCTGTTATAAGATATAAACCTTACTCATTCTATGAAATTTGTGATACAATTTACTCAGCAAGGGAATATGCAAAGAGGGTATAAATCTTGTCAGTTTCTCAGGTAATGGACTCTACTTTTGATGAAGAAGTGTTAAATCATAATCAGCCAGTTCTTGTGGACTTTTGGGCACCTTGGTGTGGACCATGCCGCTTGGTTGCTCCTGTAGTTGATGAGATAGCTCAAGAATACAGCGATAGCTTTAAAGTTGTGAAAATAAACACCGACGACAATCCTGGCATAGCTAGTAAATACGGAATTCGGAGTATACCATCTCTTATGATCTTTAAGAATGGGATTAGAGTAGATATGGTGATTGGTGCCATACCCAAATCTACGTTAGCTGCAACACTAAACAAATATGTAGGTTCTTAAATAATTTACTAAATAATTATAATATACAAAATGGAAGGATCGTAATATAATGGCCAAAAAATGCTATGTAACTGGTAAAACAAGAAATAATGGATATTCTATTTCACACTCTCATATACGGACAAAAAAAATTCAGGGAGTAAACTTGCAAAGCAAGAAAATTTGGTCCGAGAAACAACAGAGATGGATTAAAGTGAAAATTTCTACTAAAGGGATTAAAACTTTGTTGAAGCAGCAAACAATAAGATAGTAAGCTAATGGCTAGATGACAATTCATTAATATTGTGCTATAATATAATTAATACATCGTTACGGTCAGAAATTAACTTTTCTGAGCGAGCAATGAACTATAGCAAATGAGAGTTTTGGGAGCACAAATACTATGGAATCAGTAAACTTTATCAATGATCTTCAAGATCTTGAATCAAATGACGGAGTACGTGAAGAATCTTTACTAGGATGGTCATCAACCTGTTTGGATGAAACATTATCATACTATGTAGAACATAATTCTGAGGAAGTGCGTGAAGAACGCAAACCTTTTAATTAATAGAATCTAATCAATAGCAGTACTGTACTTTAATGTTATTCTTATAATAAATAAAATAACTTAAAGTACAGTACTTGTATATTTGTTAGTTGCCAAATGATTATATTGCTGATAATATAATTCAGAGTATAAATATAAATTGCTAGTGTAGCTCAATTGGTAGAGCAGCTGATTTGTAATCAGCAGGTTATGGGTTCAAGTCCCTTCACTAGCTTTCGTGACTCAAACTTTAATTAAATAAGCTAAGTCCTGCACTCTGTAGGACAGGAATATTGGCTAAGCATAGGTAAGCAAAGCCAGCTCCACCGACAGCTCCTACTAGAAATCCAGCTGTAAATTGACCCCATCCTTCCGAAGTTTGCAGGGAATCTTTAGAATCATCCTTATTGAACGATACATTTCCATACATAGACAAACAAGTTGTTAAAATGATAATTAACCCTACTGCTGACAAAAAGCCTGATAGAAGAGCTACGTCCGTATTACGTAGTGGACCTAATTTGTCAAAAGGACCTACAAGAAAATATCCATGTGCCATACCAATTTCAAGACCCCGCATGAGAGGTGTTACACCACGCCTATAAGCGGGTAAATTGCTTAATAAACCACGAGTAAAACTAGATGTACTTACCGGTGTGGATAAATTGCCTACGAATGGGTCTTCATTATAAGGTTGTATAAAGTCTGTCATAGTTCTGATTTCCAGATGTAATTAATTAAATATAAATAGTTATGATCATATTAATATATGATATAATGAAATACGAGACTTTTGACATATTTCTTAGAAAGAATTTAAATAAATATATATAATAAGCCATATCTTAAGATTATATAATTAATATGACTATATTACTTATATAATGAAAGGACAAGAAGAATATTCAAATTTACACCGCAGGAGTTGATAATGTCAATTTTTATTAGTTATATTATTTTTTTAGCTCTATTTATGGGACTAGCTCTCGGATTATTTTTTAGCTTACAAGCGATAGAACTAATCTAACTCAAATAATAAGATGTATCTAATCAATATCACAGCTAATAGATCTTTAATTTTGTGTTCACTGTAAAAAAATATTATTTTAGCCTTTATCATGTAGATTAATAGGTCGAGAGAAAACTATTCTATACATTATTTTTATTTACACAAAGATCTGCATATACCATGAGTATAAAAACGGACAATATTACCGGTTCTAGACGTGTTAGTAATTACTGGTGGGCGACAGTTATAATGACTGGAGGATTTGGTTTCTTTTTGGCTGGAATGTCAAGTTATCTAAAAGTTAATCTATTACCATTCACTAGCTCAGCTCAGCTGTTATTTATTCCTCAAGGCATTATTATGACTTTTTATGGGACTATAGCAGTTCTATTAAGCATCTTTTTATGGCTAACGATTTTATGGAATGTAGGCGGCGGTTACAATGAGTTTGACAAGACCAAAGGCATAGTTACCATTTTTCGTTCTGGTTTCCCAGGCAAAAATAGAAATGTATCTTTAACCTATCGGATTAATGAAATCCAAGCGATTAAAGTTTCAATACAAGATGGGCTGACTCCACGACGTGAAATCTACTTAAAAACTAAGGATACTAGAGAGATTCCCTTAACTCGAGTTGGTGAGCCTTTGCCGCTAGCAGAATTAGAAGAACAAGCTGCAGAGTTAGCACAATTTTTAGGAGTGATCTTGGAAGGAATTTCATAGATATAAAGTTTATCTACTAAGATAGTTTTATATTATGTACAAAGTATGATATAATATTTGATGTTAAGCGGGTATAGTTTAGTGGTAAAACCTTAGCCTTCCAAGCTAATGATGCGGGTTCGATTCCCGCTACCCGCTTTAAGAAAGCTTATATTATATACTTTAGTGCATCTGGCTGGATTCGAACCAGCGACGTCCCTCACGGGATGGCGGATTATTAGAGTCGATAGTATTCAATTCATGGGATAATACCTCTCCTACAAAACCGTACATGAAACTTTCATCTCATACGGCTTCTACCTATCTGATAACTTCACTATATTATTTAGCCTGAGCTTTAATAAATATAAAGTCACTTTTACTTGATAGCTTTTTGGTCTTCGATACTTTTTTTTGAGCCAATAATAGCAAGTTTCAATAACAACTTTTATCGCTTCAGAAAAATCATTTTTTTCTTCAGTAACGATGTGATGACTACTGAACCTTGAGACCAATAATTTAACTTTATCTATCATTAGATGAACTGTTAAATTATTATTTATTCTTAATCGACCTAAATTATCTTTATGAAATAAGAGATCCTTAACATTTTGATGGAGCTCTTCTTTCATTGAATCTATTAAGTCTATTCTGTGGATAGATAAACATTCTATTTGATAATAATTATGATTATTAATGCAATCAATAGTTTCTAAATATTGTATTGTAGAATAATTCTCTTTAGTATTTTGAAAAACAGATCCAATACTTTGCGAGAAAGCTATTAAATTCATCCTTATTACAGGCAATACTTTCTTATCTATGTACATGTATCTATTAAAAACAAGTGATTTAAAGAAAATAATTGATGCTGTAAGCGTTGGCATTGTTATTTTACTTTGCCTGAAATAGTGCCAATGATTTCCATTAAGTAAAATCAAGGCTAGTAATTGATATAAATGATCAACTTTTGAAATATTTAATCTAATTAGGGCAGCTTTTTGCTTTGTATAATTAGAGAAACTATTTTGTTTCAAGAGTCTTTCAATAGATTCTTGTACAATCCTTACTTGCTGTAGTTTGTTAGATAGGTGCTTATGACTTAAAGTACTTAAGCAAATATCAGTATTTAGCAGAAAAGCATCCAAGAATAAGTTTGCAAACTTATTCTGATACTTATCTACTTGTTTTTGTACAGTTTGATGAATCTTAGGAATCCACTCTGCTTCTAAACACCAATATATCAATTGCTTATCTACTCTTACAGATGAATTTTTTTTTTAATAGCGCTATTATTGTCTTTCCCTATATTTTCTATCTTTTGTTTCAACGTACTTTCTGCAAGTAGTTTAATAGAAGGTAGATATAGTAAAAGTTTTTGAAGGCTGTGAGCTAACGAGAAGTGTCCTTCTTGTGAAGCTTGATATATTCTTTTCTGAAGATTAAAAAGGTAATAATACGATGTATTTACTTCGTTGATACCTGAAAGATTGTTCTTTCTAGTATTATTTTTTATTACCATTTAGATCCTTCTTAATTAGACTATAATCACTCTGATGGTGTAATACGTCAGCTTATATCTATCGTTAAATAGATCATTTGCTTCTTATTACTTCTTAATTTTTTTTCAGTATTCGTTACCTCAAACTTACTGAATTGGATAATCCAGAACTTGAAAAAAAGATTACTCCGTTCCATATTTTCTATGTTTTACGAATTGACTTAGACTCCTCTCTATATACTCTCACTCACTTTTAGAAATCATGCTTAGTATAACTCACAATAACTTAGCCTAAGGAGCAATTAAGTACTTTTTACAAGGGTTTGTATCACTAGTCTTATCAATAGTCCAAATAATCAGCTTGATTCACTAAAGATTAAGGGCGATTTTTAATGAATTGATTATAAGAGTTTATCTACGATTTATAGATAGCTAAGGTTATTAGCAAAGAAAATATAGTTATCACAATATTGATAATATGGCTTTTGCTTGTTATGGTAATATTACTGGATATAGAACCTTTAACTTCGAAAAAACGGATCGCACATGAGTCCGCTGCCTTCGGCCTCTCGGCCACAGATGCATATAAGATAATTATATCATTAAAAAGTTTATTCTCCAATATTTGTTATTCGTTCATGCTATGATATGTTGCAACCGCTGAAGGAGATACACGGTTCAAATATCTAAAAATCCAGTATTTAAAAATGGTATCCAATATCACAGGGAATGTGGAAATAAATAAAAAGATAAAATCTCTACTTTCTGGTAAGCCAAAATGTCTAAGTATAATCTCTAAAACTACTTCCCAACCATGTGGAGAATGGAAGCCTACAAAGATATCAGTACATAATATAATAAGAAAGGCTTTGGCTGTGTCACTTAAACCATAGATTAACTCATTAATAAAAGATTTAAAAATATATAATTCCCGTCTTCCGCTTAGTATTAAGAAATATAGCATAATAACAGAAAAAATATCTGATAAAATATTCTTCACTGCGTTAATACTTTCTTGAACATATTCTCTTGTAATTAGTAGAGCTCTTTCTTTAATTTTTTGTGTAATTAATTTGTCAGATATATCTGGAAAGCGGCCAATTAATATTTCAAAATGTAGCTTTTCTTCAAATCTTTGCAATTCAACAAATGCTCTCTCTTCCTGAGAAGCGTTTAAAAAAATTCCTGGTTGTTTAATATTCCAAGCATAATCTACAACTGGCCCAACTATAAAATGTCTTGAAACTTGATTCAAAACGATAGGAGCAACTATAATTACTAAGAGGTATTTTACAGAAGCAATAGTTTGATATCGAGAAACTCGAAACTCTTGCAAAGCATCAACTTCTGCATGTGGGTCAAGTTCTTGTTTAAATTTATCAAAAGTAGTAGTAATAGACCGAGGCAAAGGACTCATTTTGTCACCTGTGGATTGCTGCAGTTTTTTCAGATTCCAGTATTTCATATCAATATTAATTATAAATTAACTTATACAGAGTAGTCTTCTTTTAAGGAAATTGCTCGAGACGTCAGCATTACGTTTATTATGAAAAACAGAGCATATAATCTTAGGCCGACACTAACTTTTTACTTCCTCTTTTATCTCTTATTTACAGTAGTTAATTTTGGAAAAAAGTGGCCAACTTATCGGTATAATTTATGTTACCCAATTGTTGCTATTGACAAATATTCATCACAGCAAAAGTTATCTTTTCTTTCTTTGGAACTTACAGCAGACAAGGTGTATTCATTAAATAAAGAAATTCTGTCACAAGAAATTATTATTAATGGCATAAATAATGCAACCATGAGATCGCAATTAATGTCATTTCTTTCTATACCTCTTAATAATGATACTATCTTTGACCTGAAAAATGTACACAATTGGGTAAATAGAATGAAATTTTCTGGATTTTTTTTAAGCGTAGAGTACTTAGTACACACGTTTGGACAGCATCAAGCAATACAAATTAATGTTAAGGTCAATCCCATACTGAAAAAGATATGTATCTCTAATTATAAAACCAAAGTTATACCTTACTCATATATCTTATTTGTATTTCGTCAACAACTAGGCTATCCTCTTAATTTTACTCAAATAAATAAAGCGATAGAGTTAATTGCAAGATGGTATCATAAACGCGGTTATGAATTAGCAACGGTAAAATTTATTAGTCAGAATCAACTCGATAAGAGTATAGCAATTGATATTGTAGAAGGCCTTATTAAAAGAGTTGAAATTCATGTAGAAGGTTCTCAAAATATCTGTGCTGCTGGCGAATCTATTCTACCAAGGCATATTCTCTTAAACACACTTAATCTAAAAATAGATAGTGTCTTTAACTCATACTTTATAGAGAATGGACTAAAGAAACTGAACCAGAAGAACATAATCAGATCTGGTAGTTACAAGGTTAATGGAGAAGAAGATATCTCTGTCATAATTTATCTAGAGCTCAAAAATAATAAAGTTATGTATTTATCTAGTCAAAAAATAGCATTCGCGCATAAAGCTATTGAAGTACTGGGAGCATTATTTTACTTTCCTTCCACCCAAATTTCAAAAAATGATATCCTCAGAAGTCTTGTGTCTCAATATATAACGCAAGGGCTCTTGTTATTCAAAAATCCTGATATTGTTTTGTATCCGATTATGTGCAATTGTGACAAGAATATAGCAGCAGCTCTTTCATCACAAGTAGTTTATCAAGGGTTTAAAGCATATAAATTCTTTTGTAATAATGTGTCTCCAATATCATGTAATGATTTCGGTTTTAGATATCATATACATAATATTGGTCTACACAAGAATTCTTTACTCATATATGCTAGCCTCCCCAAGTCTGGACATTATTGTTCTTTAACTTATTACACTCATGTTATTAATCTTCTTAAAGATGTTCAAGAGTCTATTAGTTATAAAATAGTGCAAGAAAGTAACTTGAATTCATCTGTTCACTATGCATTTGCGCAACAGAAATCTGAACTTCTCAAAAAAATTGTCGGTCATCATTTATCATCAGAAGTTCTGTTGTTAATAAAATCTAACCAAAGATTAAACAATGTCATTTATGTTGAGAGAGAACTTGCGTTGAGAAGTACATCTTATAAATATCTACATCTATATAGCTTAAGTAATTTATATCGTCTCCAGTCTCTTGTAACAAGCCATAAGTCTGAGTCAATATCTCCGAAAGTACACAAGTTATGGAATTACAATATAGAATCCTTTATCAAATTTCAATGTTACATAACGTTTAATAATAAAGCTCCTAAGATTAGTTTTAGAAAGTTTTCGATCAAATCAGTGTATTTAGCACCTTCTAAGCTTGCCACAAGACCTAACACTTTTCTTGCACATTACAACTATAGTAATAAAATTATGATAGCAGTTGACCAAAGTATTACTGTTTGCAAACAGAAAATTAATATACTGGGACTCATCATGAAAGTTTTTGGTGATGGAGTATATTTACCCGCTGTTGAACAAAATCTATTAATAGGGCCTAGTGTAATGAGAGGATACTCTGAGCGTCTCTGCTTGCTCCCAAAACAATTTAGTAAAATAAGTTTAGAATATGCACTACCGATTACTTCAAAAAGTCTTGTGTTATTATTTATGGATTATGCGCGCGGATTAGATTACTGTTTGTATAAAGAATATAGCTCTACTCGTACTAATTTTTTGGATACTAGTTATGTTCCAGTGAGTAAACATCAAATGAGTTATGGAATAGGCTTTCATTTTCAAGCTCCTATTAAGCAAGTTCCCCCTTTAAGATTCGAGTATGGCTATAATATAGATAAAACTAGTTGTTTCCACATTAGAATTAAAAAACAATAAATCATACATTACTTATACATATGTCTTCTAACAAATTTATCGATATTAACCATGGCCAATGGATGACTCAGAAAACAGTCTTCATTACCCATAGTAAAGTTATGGGTATACATAAGTCCAAAATTAGCGTTAACAAAGGCCCTAGCCAGCTTACAATTCAAGTAAAAGAAAAATTAGTTAGTGATACCCATGAAATAGTAGATATGAATACTTTAACACATGCACATTTTCTCAAGGCTTATAAAGATCTTGGTTCGGAAATTGGAAGAACTGTTAATCTGAAAGATAATGATATGATTAAGTTAAATAGTTATTCAAACACACTAAATCATATTTCAGTTGAGCATAAGCAAGGAGCATTAAGAGCTTTGGAAAAACTATGGCTAGTTAATCCAAATTTGCGTTTAGGTATAACTCTAATAGAAAAAAAGAATAAGTGCGTAGCTATATGTTTTAGTTCTGACATAAGAATTTGTTAACGCAATTATCATCACGATGTTAAACACATTATATTTTATGGAATTCATCGTGTATTGGTATTCGCAAGTCAATAGATCTTTTATTCTAAGTCTTTACGGTTTGGATTTCTTGAAGGATCGTTAGACAGAAATCCAAAAAAGAATAAGGATATAAAAAATAATACAGTCGTATAAACAAAAATCTTTAAAGTGAACATAGGTTTTTCTTAGCCTCGGAAATTAATAATATGTATGGGTATGCTATACTTCCATATATTGTATCTCAAAATGGGTATAGATTCATGAATTGGGATGAAATTGCAATATTTCTATTGAGAATTATCTTTTGATTATTAAGAATAATCATTCTAATGTGATTGGAGATAGTTGCAGAATAATGATATTAAGCTCTAAATTATTACCGATTACCTTCTGAAGTTTAAAATATCCTTCAATAATTAGATAATCCCCTTTTTCATATAACTCAGAGAGTTGCATCTTGACGTCGCCTTTCGCTATGGCATGAAAATAACAATGTTCACAACCTTCTATTGCATTAGGTATGCGTACAATACAAGAACTTATCTTTTGCTGATTCTTGTTTATATATTGCTTAGGCCATGTTGCAATCTGAACGGTTAAACAAGAAAGATTCATCTCTCTTAAAAAGTTAAGTCTTGTTGATTATCATCCATTTCATAATTTAAGACTTTCAACTTTTTCATTACCCGATTAAAGTATTCTTCCAAGTAGTTCTCTAAAGTTGTAATATCATTCTGATTTACCTGAAGTAATTCAAAAGAATCTGCCATTGGACTTACAAAGTCGATACCAGACATCAATATTTCTGCAAAAGCAAGTCTTTCCGAAACATTCCACCCCCACTGAAAGAATTGTGTGAATTTTTTAGCTAAGGTTAATACACGCAGTGGAATTTTAGAGGTTTTAGATCTTTGTCCTGATAACTTTTCACATAATTCTATGATCTCAAGTGAATTCCATTTTCGTACCCCAACCAAAGGTAGTTTTTTCCTTTCCATAAACGGGTTGGAAAGGCTACGAACAGTAAATTTAGCAATATCTTGTGTATCTATATAGGCGATTGAAGTTGTTTCTCCTGTAACCCATATGGATTGTTTATCTAGTATTGGTAATGCATACTGAGAAATTAAGCCTTGGAAAAAACCACATAGAGAAAATATTGTATATGGCATTGTAGACTTTTTGAGCCTTTCCTCTAGTTTGAGCTTTAAATTCATTAGAGGTATTTCTGGGTATTTCTCTGCATCTAATATAGAGAAAAAAATAAATCTTTGGATTGAAGCTTCTTCAGCGGCATCGATAAGTGCTATTTTACCTTCTAGGTCTATTGTCGCTGTTTTGTAAGGGTCGTAGGGACGAGCTGTAGAAGCATCAATAATAGCAGTAATACCACACAAAGCAGATGGAATGGTATCAGGAGCTTTTAAATCTCCATACACTAATATAGCACCCCATTCTTTTAAGAATGATGCCTTGCGCAAATTTCTTACTAGGCATGTGACTGGAAAGCCTTCGTCTAACGCTCTCCTTACGATTTGTCTCCCCAATGTACCTGTTGCTCCAATTACTAGTAAACTCATAATGTTATATTTTCTATAGTACTTATTTCTACAACATGATTAAATTGTAGATATTATCTGGTATTTATATCCCTTAAATTACTTGATGGGTAGAGAGGGAATCGAACCCTCAAAACCGAAGTCGTCACATTTTGAATGTGATGCGTATACCAATTTCGCCATCCACCCAACGATACTCTAATATCATTACATAGAAATTCCGTGAAAATCAATTATATTATGGATTTACTCCTATAATTAAAAGGATTCTACAATACTATTTACAGAGAGATAATTACTAAGGTAAAACTTTCATGATCAATATTAGCTTTTTCCAGAGATATCTCCATTATCCTAAAAGTTGGGCCCATAAGTTATCCGTCTCAAATAAGATCTTTACCTCAAGTGTAATATTCTGTATGCTACCTTTAACATCTAACTTACACTTATCAACACAAGCTATTCTCTTTGTGTTTATACATTTGACCTATAATTGGCGCAATTATTGTAGAAAAAAACTATTTCGAGTAATGATAGTTTACTCTTTTATAATATTGATAGTTGTGATAACAGATCGATCATCATCGTTATACTTATGTATTAACGTATGTTTGCAGATGAACCATAAAATGCCAATTGTTTATCCTAGTTTTCCTGTTAGTTGGATCAAAGATAAAAGCAGAGTATACTTTTTTGCTGCTATGCTACCAAGTTTAAGTATTCGTAGTTTCTCGGTAATAATGATTTACTGTGTTGTCCACAATATAATTGAATACAGCACACGTTATGAAAATATTTTATTACAGAATAGTTACTACATATCTATTTTAGGTCTTAAAACTACAATTTTAGAAGAACTTAAGCTGATAATTATTCTAGCATACTATTTTATTCATAATAATGAAGAAGCACTAAGGAGTACTACAGCCTCTATTTATGTTAAAGGTTTCAATTTTAATTTCAAACATAGTAATAAAAAAATGTACTTAATTCTTTTATTGCTATATTTAAAAATTATAAAAACGATTAATAATACACTAGGATGTGCCCGTATAATATATTCGAAAGAATTACTTACAGAACATAAAGAAAAATGGTTGCTAAGATAGTACGACTTTATGGTTATGATTAAGTCTAAAATATAGTATATGTACTAATCTAAAAAAAACGGTAGGTAATATGTGTAAGAAGTCTCAGACTGCTGCAAGTCTTGATCGTTTAGTAAATCTTCCATATCAATATGGATTTACAACTAACGTTGAGTCTAACGAATTTCCAAAGGGCTTAAATAGAGAACTTGTTGAGCTAATCTCAGAAAAGAAGGAAGAGCCAAAGGCTTTAAAAGAATTCCGATTAAAATCATATAATATCTGGAAAAAAATGGAAGAGCCTAAGTGGGCTCATCTGGAATATCCTGAAATGGATTATGATAATATTATTTATTATTCTACACCTAAAATTAAGAAAGAATTAAACAGTTTAGATGAGGTAGACCCTGAAATTCTTAATACTTTCGAGAAGTTAGGTATTTCGCTGAATGAACAAAAAAGATTGAGCAATGTGGCAGTAGACGCCGTCTTCGATAGCGTCTCTATAGGCACAACGTTTAAGAAAGAGTTGAGTGAAGCTGGAGTTATCTTTTGCTCAATTTCAGAAGCTATCCAAAAATATCCAGAGTTAATTAATAAGTATTTGGGCTCGGTTGTCCCAGTAGGAGATAATTTTTTTACAGCACTGAACTCTGCTGTTTTTAGTGATGGTTCTTTTTGTTACATTCCTCCCAATACGAGGTGTCCATTAGAACTTTCAACTTATTTCCGGATTAATAATGAGGAATCTGGACAATTTGAAAGAACTCTTATTGTCGCTGATAGGAATAGTTATGTTAGTTATCTGGAAGGTTGTACTGCACCACAATATGACACTAACCAACTACATGCAGCTGTTGTAGAATTAATTGCTTTGGATAACGCAGAAATTAAATATTCAACCGTTCAAAACTGGTACGCTGGCAATAGTGAAGGAAAAGGTGGGATTTACAATTTCGTTACAAAGCGAGGTTTATGCATTGGTGAAAATTCTAAGATTTCTTGGACGCAGGTGGAAACAGGATCTGCTATTACATGGAAATATCCTAGCTGCATATTGTCTGGAGAAAACTCTATTGGTGAATTCGCTTCAGTTGCGTTAACTAATAATTACCAGCAAGCTGACACTGGAAGTAAGATGATTCATATTGGTAATAATACCAGAAGTCGTATTATTTCTAAAGGAATCTCAGCTGGTAAATCCAAAAATAGTTATAGGGGATTAGTTAAAATTGGCCCTAAGGCGTATAATGCCCGCAACTATTCTCAGTGTGATTCTCTTTTGTTAGGAAATGAATGTCAAGCCAATACGTTTCCATATATTCAAGTTCAAAATCCATCAGCTAGGATTGAGCATGAAGCGTCTACTTCAAAAATAGGTGAAGAACAAATCTTTTATTTTTTACAGAGAGGAATCAACCTTGAGGATGCTGTCTCATTGATGATTAGTGGATTTTGTAGGGAAGTTTTTAATGAACTGCCAATGGAGTTTGCGGTTGAAGCAGATCGACTATTAAATTTAAAGCTTGAAGGAACAGTAGGATAAATCATGAAAGAAACAATCTTGAAAATTACCAATTTACATGCAGAGATTAATGGAATAAAAATTCTAAACGGTGTGAATTTAGAAATTAACGCTGGAGAAGTACATGCTATTATGGGCCCTAATGGTTCTGGTAAAAGTACATTAGCTAAGATCATTGCCGGTCACCCAGCGTATGAAATTATATCAGGTCAAATTGAATTATATGATCAGGATATTACTACGATGGATCCAGAAATTAGGGCCCATCTTGGAATCTTTCTGGCCTTCCAATACCC
This sequence comes from Sarcodiotheca gaudichaudii, assembly GCA_032355985.1. Taxonomy (NCBI): domain Eukaryota; phylum Rhodophyta; class Florideophyceae; order Gigartinales; family Solieriaceae; genus Sarcodiotheca; species Sarcodiotheca gaudichaudii. The sequence continues at coordinate 27,222 of JAUKVZ010000016.1, forward strand.
GATTGAGATTCCTGGCGTTAGTAACGCCGATTTCCTAAGATTAGCATATAACGCTAGAAAAAAAGCTATGAATGGCGAAGAGCTAGACCCGTTGTCTTTTTTTGAATTAGTAAGCAATAAACTAGAGGTTGTAGGAATGGATTCTAAGTTTCTAGCCCGTAATGTTAATGAAGGATTTTCAGGAGGCGAAAAGAAAAGAAATGAGATTTTACAAATGGCCTTACTTGATACTAATTTAGCTATCTTAGATGAAACGGACTCTGGTTTAGATATTGATGCTTTAAAAGTAATTGCTAATGGTATTAACACACTGGCACACCCAAAGAATAGTATCGTCTTAATTACTCATTACCAAAGGTTATTAAATTATATAAAGCCGGATTTTGTTCACATTATGCAAGCAGGAGAAATTAAGTATACTGGTGACGCTGAACTTGCCCATAAATTGGAAGAAAGTGGTTACGAGTTAATTGACTCAAGCAATGAATTAATATTAAATTAATAGTCTATTGTACACAACTTGTTGTTATAAGTTCAAAGTAAGAGATTGCTAGTCTCTACTTTATTATTGATATTCTAATTAATTAGAAAGCTTGTTTTACATCTGATATTGCTTTTTTCAATAGTTCTTCAGATTCATTATCTAGCTTTAGAGTATTTCTAATGCTTTCAGAAAATTCTGGCTTAGAATTTTTTAAATCTTCACGCAAAGCAGTAATAAAATCTTTAACTGATGCCAGTGGGATATCATCTAAGTAGCCATTAATACCTGTATAAATGATAGCTGTTTGTTCTTCAACAGGAATTGGTGAATTCTGAGCTTGTTTTAATATCTCTCTTAAACGTTGTCCTCTAGCTAACTGATTTTGAGTTGCTTTATCTAAATCAGATGCAAATTGTGAAAAGGCTTCTAGCTCTGCAAATTGAGCTAGTTCAAGCTTAAGTTTTCCGGCAACTTGTTTCATCGCTTTAATCTGAGCAGCTGAACCTACTCTAGAAACTGAAATACCAACATTAATTGCCGGTCTAATTCCAGAATTAAATAAATCACCTGATAAGAAAATTTGACCATCTGTAATTGATATTACATTAGTTGGAATATATGCCGAGACATCACCAGCTTGTGTCTCAATAATTGGTAGAGCTGTCATGCTCCCACTTCCTAATTCACTGTCTAGTTTTGCTGCACGTTCTAATAGGCGTGAATGTAGATAAAAGACATCTCCAGGGTAAGCTTCTCTTCCTGGCGGTCTACGCAATAGCAATGACATTTGTCTGTAAGCTTGAGCCTGTTTGGTTAAGTCATCATAAATAACTAATGTAGCTTTGCCTTTATACATAAAGTATTCTGCTAAAGCAGCTCCTGTATATGGTGAAATATATTGGAGAGTCGCTGGATCATCAGCATTAGCGGTTACAATAATAGTGTAATCTAGAGCTCCTTTTTCGTCTAAAGCCGAAACAACTTGTGCTACAGAAGAAGCTTTTTGACCAATCGCTACATATACACAGATTACTCCTTGACCTTTCTGGTTAATGATTGTATCTAATGCTACAGCTGTTTTTCCAGTTTGTCTGTCACCAATAATTAATTCTCGTTGCCCACGGCCAATCGGAATCATAGAATCAATTGCAGTAATGCCGGTTTGCAATGGTTCGCAAACAGATTGTCGACCAATAATCCCTGGGGCAGATGATTCTATCAAGCGTGTTTCAGAACTGGGAATCTCACCTTTTCCATCAATCGGTTTTGCTAATGGATTAACAACTCGTCCTAAGAATGCATCACCTACTGGAATTTGAGCAATTTTACCTGTCGCTTTTACTGTACTTACTTCGAAAATATCTCTACCATCTCCCCTTAATACTAAAC
>JAUKVZ010000017.1:0-27993 GCA_032355985.1 Sarcodiotheca gaudichaudii
CGGGTCGGAACTTACCCGACAAGGAATTTCGCTACCTTAGGACCGTTATAGTTACGGCCGCCGTTCACCGGGGCTTCAGTCGCTAGCTTTACTTAAAGCTAACCAGCTTCTTTAACCTTCCGGCACTGGGCAGGCGTCAGCCCCCATACATTGTCTTGCGACTTAGCGGAGACCTGTGTTTTTGATAAACAGTCGCTTGGGTCTGGTTATTGCAACCCTACAAGGGTACCCCTTCTTCCGAAGTTACGGGGCCATTTTGCCGAGTTCCTTAGAGAGAGTTATCTCGCGCCCCTTGGTATACTCTACCTACCTACCTGTGTCGGTTTCGGGTACAGGTGCTTATTATTTAAGATATGTCGAGCTTTTCTAGGAAGTATGACATCAGTCACTTTAGCACCTTAGTACTTTGTATTCACTTCTTTGCTCAGAATGTTTTCGCCACTCCTCATCACATCGAAAGTTTAAACCGGTAACCAACATCCGGCTGACTTAGCCTTCTCCGTCCCTCGTTATCAATAATAAACAGTACAGGAATATTAACCTGTCATCCATCGACTACGCTTTTCAGCCTCGCCTTAGGCCCTGACTCACCCTCCGTGGACGAACCTTCCAGAGGAAACCTTAGGTTTTCGGGGCATTGGATTCTCACCAATGTTTTCGCTACTTAAGCCGACATTCTCACTTCTGCTTTGTCCACATCCGCTTACGCTAATGCTTCAACCTTACACAGAACGCTCCCCTACCGATGTTAAACATCCCACAGCTTCGGCAATATACTTAGTCCCATTCATTTTCGGCGCAGGATCACTGGACCAGTGAGCTATTACGCACTCTTTAAAGGGTTGCTGCTTCTAAGCAAACCTCCTGGTTGTCTATGCATTCCCACTTCCTTTGCCACTTAGTAAATATTTAGGGGCCTTAGCTGGTGGTCTGGGCTGTTTCCCTTTTGACAATGAAGCTTATCCCCCACTGTCTCACTGGTTGATTACACACTTAGTATTCAGAGTTTGCCTCGATTTGGTACCGCTTTCACAGCCCGCACCGAAACAGTGCTTTACCCCTAAGCTATAGCATCAACCGCTGCGCCAAAACGCATTTCGGGGAGAACCAGCTAGCTCCGGATTCGATTGGCATTTCACCCCTAATCACAACTCATCCGCTGATTTTTCAACATCAGTCGGTTCGGACCTCCACTTAGTGTTACCTAAGCTTCACCCTGGCCATGACTAGATCATCCGGGTTCGGGTCTGTAAACAGTGACGAACGCTCTTATCAAGCTCGCTTTCACTATGGCTCCGGTATTCTTTACCTTAACCTGCCACTGCATACAAGTCGCCGGCTCATTCTTCAACATGCACGAGGTCAGACGTTAAGTCGTCCTCCCACTGCTTGTAAGCTTACGGTTTCATGTTCTATTTCACTCCCCTCCCGGGGTTCTTTTCACCTTTCCCTCGCGGTACTGTTTCACTATCGGTCATTCAGGAATATTTAGCCTTACGAGGTGGTCCTCGCTGATTCACACGGGATTTCACGTGCCCCATGCTACTCGGGATATAGCTAAAGTAGTTTTGGCTTTCAGTTACAGGATTATCACCTTCTATGATACATTATTCCAAATGTTTTACTTAACCTTGACTAATCTTTTGATTGCTATCCCACGACCCCATAAAAACATGTTTTTATGGTTTAGGCTGTTCCCATTTCGCTCGCCGCTACTAAGGGAATCGCTTTTGCTTTATTTTCCTCTGGTTACTAAGATGTTTCAGTTCGCCAGGTTTGCTCTTTCCTGTCTATAGATTCAACAGGTAGTATGAAGAGTTTCCTCATTCGGGTATCTCCGAGTCAAAGCTTGCTTCCAGCTCGTCGAAGTGTTTCGTCGGTAGCCACGCCCTTCATCGCTTCTGAATGCCAAGGTATCCACCGTAAGCTCTTATTATCTTGAGTTACACAAGTATGTTCTAAAAAATAGTCTAAAATAGTTTTTTTTATGCGCTGGAGATAAGCGGACTCGGACCGCTGACATCTGCCTTGCAAAGGCAGCGCTCTACCAACTGAGCTATACCCCCATGGTTGGGCTATCCTGGATTTGAACCAGGGACCTCACCCTTATCAGGGGTGCGCTCTAACCAACTGAGCTAATAGCCCTTACGCAATTATGTAAAATATACTATTTTAATACGATCTAGGTTTATAAAAATCCCTAAAAGGAGGTGATCCAGCCGCACCTTCCAGTACGGCTACCTTGTTACGACTTCACCCCAGTCACTAGCCCTGCCTTAGGCGCCCCCCTCCAAAAGGTTAGGGTAACGACTTTGGGCGTGGCCAGCTTCCGTGGTGTGACGGGCGGTGTGTACAAGGCCCGGGAACGGATTCACCGCCGTGTAGCTGACCGGCGATTACTAGCGATTCCACCTTCATGCAGGCGAGTTTCAGCCTACAATCCGAACTGAGGCCGCGTTTATGAGATTAGCGCGTCTTTGCAGACTGGCAACTCTTTGTCGCGACCATTGTAGCACGTGTGTAGCCCAGAGCGTAAGGGGCATGCTGACTTGACGTCATCCTTACCTTCCTCCGGTTTGTCACCGGCAGTCTCTCTAGAGTGCCCAACTAAATGATGGCAACTAAAGACAAGGGTTGCGCTCGTTGCGGGACTTAACCCAACATCTCACGACACGAGCTGACGACAGCCATGCACCACCTGTGTTCGCGTTCCCGAAGGCACTTTTTTCTCTCGAAAAAATTCGCGACATGTCAAGCTCTGGTAAGGTTCTTCGCGTTGCATCGAATTAAACCACATGCTCCACCGCTTGTGCGGGCCCCCGTCAATTCCTTTGAGTTTCACTCTTGCGAGCGTACTTCCCAGGCGGGATACTTAACGCGTTAGCTACGATACTGCACGGATCGATACGCGCAACATCTAGTATCCATCGTTTACGGCTAGGACTACTGGGGTATCTAATCCCATTTGCTCCCCTAGCTTTCGTCTCTGAGTGTCAGTAATGGCCTAGCAGAGCGCTTTCGCCTCTGGTGTTCTTCCCAATATCTACGCATTTCACCGCTACACTGGGAATTCCCTCTGCCCCTACCATACTCTAGCCTAGAAGTTTCTACTGCTGGCTTAGGGTTGAGCCCTAAGATTTAACAGCGGACTTTCTAAGCCACCTACAGACGCTTTACGCCCAGTGATTCCGGATAACGCTTGCATCCTCCGTATTACCGCGGCTGCTGGCACGGAGTTAGCCGATGCTTATTCTTTAGGTACCGTCAGAGCTTCTTCCCTAAGAAAAGAGGTTTACAACCCACGGGCATTCTTCCCTCACGCGGTATTGCTCCGTCAGGCTTTCGCCCATTGCGGAAAATTCCCCACTGCTGCCTCCCGTAGAAGTCTGGGCCGTGTCTCAGTCCCAGTGTGGCTGATCGTCCTCTCAAACCAGCTACTGATCGTTGCCTTGGTAAGCTTTTATCTTACCAACTAGCTAATCAGGCGCGAGCTCATCCCTGGGCGAAAAATCATTTCACTTTTCAGCTTATGGGGCATTAGCAATCGTTTCCAACTGTTATTCCCCTCCCAAGGGTAGATTCTCACGTGTTACTCACCCGTCCGCCACTAAGGTAAAACCTTCGTTCGACTTGCATGTGTTAGGCATACCGCCAGCGTTCATCCTGAGCCAGGATCAAACTCTCCATGGTGTCCAGAATAAAATATAATCAATTTCCTATATTAAATATAGTTTTTGCAGCTCTTTTTAGCTGCACTTTGACTAAAATAAGATTAACTTGTTATTATACTAAATGTCAACCCTTTTTATCTAGATATCTGTTAGGATCAATAGATTACTCAAGAAATACGCTAGTACTTTTTTTACAGTTAAGTCCATTTTTGAGACTAAAGATCTATTATTTAAAGTATACAATCTCTGCAAAATCTTAATATCTCGGATACCTTAATTGTTTGTATTGCACCAACCAAAAAGTACATTTTACTTCAAAATCTAATTAGTGCCATCAGTTTTTTATATCTTGTTTGTATTAAGAAGCACCAACATGCATTTAAAGGCTTGTATTATTAGTAAGAGTAAGCCATAACTGAAACGGATCAGATCTTTGCTATAAACTCTGTCAATGTAAGATTTAGCTCTTAATTAATAAATTTGTTTGTTAAAGAATAAACATATTATTTCCTAATCTTTTAAATATCCATTTAACTTACATAAAGAGCAGCATCAATAATTTGCTGGAGAGTTTTATACTTATGCATTTAAAAGAAATAAATAATTAATATGTTGGGCTTAACTTTGTTACTTTTTAATTAGTTAGTTTGTGATCATGTCCATATTATAAAATATAAGGATAAGGATATAGAATTTTAAGTTGTTGAGAGTTATTGACCCTATTAAAATAACTAGTTGTAAAATCAGTGTAAACAAACCATTCTTTCTACTACAATTATATTATTATATACCTGCAAGCCATATTTATTGAGCTATACGATTTTGTGTTATGTGTTAAAATAAATATTGCGAAGCTACTTTACTATCGTGCCATTATTAACTGTAATACAGGAGTATCTATGATTAGTGACAGCCAAATTTTCGTTGCAATGTTGTTTGCTTTAGTGTCTGCAGTTTTAGCAATTCAGCTTGGAGCTGAATTATACTCTTAGTTCTTTTTTTATAAATTAAAAACTAATGGATAATACGCCTTAATTTGACCTGATATTTGCCTTATGTAACTGAAGCTTTATTGGCTTTGCGTGAAAGTTGTCTATTAAGAAACTTCAAATGTTATTTTAAGGTTGATATCTTTTTTATTATTCAATATACTAGGCTCAAAAGATCTTTTACATTAACTAAAATGAGTTGTGGAGGAGTAGTTATCGTCGTTATATACATATATATTATCTCTGAAAAAAATACTATAATCTTGTGAGTACTACAGCAAATTCAATTCGTCCAGTTTTTCCTTTTACAGCAATAGTAGGACAAGAAGAAATGAAGCTAGCTTTAATTTTAAATGTTATTGATCCTAAAATTGGTGGGGTTATGATCATGGGAGATAGAGGTACTGGTAAATCAACAACCATTAGAGCTATTGCAGACTTACTCCCTAAAATCCCGGTTGTTAAAGATGATCCTTTTAATTCTCATCCCACAGACGTTGATCTGATGAGTGATCCTGTGCAAGAGCTTTTAAGTGAAGGTCACTCTGTCAACACATCAACGATGAAAGTCCCAATGATTGACTTACCATTAGGAGCTACAGAAGATCGTGTCTGCGGTACGATTGATATAGAAAAAGCTCTAAATGAAGGTATTAAAACCTTTGAGCCTGGCTTACTAGCTAAGGCTAATAGAGGCATCTTATATGTAGATGAGGTAAATCTATTAGATGATCACTTAGTCGATATATTATTAGACTCAGCCGCTTCGGGCTGGAATACAGTAGAACGTGAAGGTATCTCAATTAGACACCCAGCTAGATTTGTACTAGTTGGCTCAGGAAACCCCGAAGAAGGAGAATTACGTCCCCAGCTTCTTGATCGTTTTGGCATGCACGCAGAAATACGGACAGTTAAAGATGCTTCACTTAGAGTCCAAATTGTTGAGCAGCGGAGTCAATTTGACCAGAATCCCTACAACTGTATTGAGGAATGGGAAGATAAGCAACAAGTACTTAAAGCGCAGATACTAGAAGCACAAAGTTTATTGCCTGAAGTAAATATTGATTTTTCTTTACGTATGAAAATATCGCAAGTTTGTGGAGAACTAGATGTAGACGGCTTAAGGGGAGATATTGTTACAAATAGAGCAGCCAAAGCTTTGGCTGCTTACTCTGGTAAAAATAATGTAGATAGTGAGGATATAAAGAAAGTGATTATACTATGTTTAAGGCATCGTTTAAGAAAAGATCCCTTAGAAACAATAGATTCAGGAACAAAAGTGACACAAATTGTAGACAAAATTTTTGATTAGCTTTAATTTACAGGCCCAGTAGGATTTGAACCTACATTAGAGACTTAGAAGGTCCCTGTCCTAATCCCTTAGACGATGGGCCCTATTCTTTAGATTGCCGGTTTCATAGAATTCCCTGCAAATTGGGCGGTACTGGATTTGAACCAGTGACCACCTGCTTGTAAGGCAGGCGCTCTACCACTGAGCTAACCGCCCTGCATATAAATATATTAGTATATTAGATTCAAAAAAGCAATTGTCTACATTCTTTAATGTAGCATCTTGTTGTTTAATAGCTCATAATAATAAGATACTATCAGCATTATCGCCTCAATGTTTAATGACTATCTTTAAAGTAATATTGTCACCATTGTTAGATAAATCATCTCGATTATTAGAGGTCGCATATAAGATTTTTGCATCAGACTATAAATGTAAACGATATAAGTCGCATTTAATATATCAAATTGGCACTATTGGGATTAGTTCTTTAACTATTGTCTTGCTAACAGCTTTTTTTATAGGTATTGTCTTTACACTTCAAGTGGCGAAAGAGTTAAACGAGCTTCACTCTACAAACTTAGTTGGTTCCATCTTGACCCTAACGTTTTTAAGAGAGTTGTGTCCTGTCTTAACAGCCGTTATCGTCACCGGTAGAATTGGTTCAGCCTTTACCGCTGATATTGCTACAATGAAAGTAACAGAGCAATTAGATGTGTTACATGTTTTAAACACTCATCCAATTCATTATCTAATTATGCCCCGAATTTGCGCTTGTGTATTAATGATGCCAGTTTTAAATATCTTTTCGTTGGCTACTAGTATTGCAAGTGGAATTATTACAGCATCCAGTTTATGCTCTATCTCGCCTACTATTTTTTTGGCCTCCTCTTCAATTTCTTTTATCGGATTGTGTTTGTCGTCAGTAAAAGCTTTAGTTTTCGGTTTCCTGTTATCACTGATTAGTTGTGCCTGGGGACTACACACTACTTTTGGAACAAAAAGCGTTGGTGCATCTACAACATCTTCTGTCGTCACCAGCTTACTTACAATCTTTATTGTAGATTTTGTTCTATCATACATTATGTTTCATTCCTCGTAATAGTTGTCCTAAACTATTATCATCTTTCTAATAGCAATAACTTATTTTATCTACTCACATGAAAGTCAAGCCCAGATTGTGGTAAACAAACCTTATCTAATTTCTGATATAAGATTCTTAGTAGTTATTACATTAGTAACGTCATTATTAGTTACAAGCTTAACTTTTTTATCATTTGCTAGAATTCAGGAAGACATGCTTTCAACAGATGTTCAGCTGATAAGCGATATAACCTATATGTTAGCTCAACCTCTTGCAACCTCAAGTCTTAATACAAACTCTTTGGTATTATCATTAGAATCCATATATATTAATAGGCCAAGCATTGCTTATTGTCTATTAACTCAGTCTACAGGGCAAACTCTTGCAGTACTGCCAGAACCTTTATTGGGCTATAATACTGTAGTTACCGCAGTAATGAAACCAGAAAAGGTAGATACAGCCAATCAAAAAGTTTATGTTACTCGTTCAATATTTCACACCAAGCAAGTATTTGATATTTCTATATCTTTTTTTGATATTAATCAACATGGTTATCTATTAGCACTAGGTATATATTGTCGTTCAAGTATGACTATGAGGCCACTTCTTATGAGAAGTGTAAGTATTACTGTTTTTGTTTCTATATGGTTTACATCCATACTTTCCATCTTTATTAATAATCTATCTGTATACAGATTTGTTGACACTTTAAGAAAAGGTATTCAAAGTATTGCATCAGGAGACTTCAATAAACGAATTATAAGTAATGATAAAAATAGATTCAGTAACCTACTGCTCGACTTCAATGAAATGGCCAAAAGGCTCGATATCTATGATAAAAATAATGTTCAGCAGCTTATACTTGAAAAGTCAAAATTAGAGACACTTGTCTCAGTTATTGCAGATGGAGCTATCTTACTAGATAAAGACCTGAGAATTGTTTTTATTAATCAGTCTGCTGCAAAAACTTTCAAATTTTTGCGGTCATGTATTAGAGGTACACACATCTACACATATTTTCCCGATTTTATTAATAAACAGTTACTCCCTATATTAAATCAGATACTGCAGACGAGTCCATTAGGTCAAGACTTACGAGGCCACAGTACTTTTAGCGTTCATGTAGACGATAATCATTCTAAAACATTTCAATTTGTTGTTACACATACCATTGACCACGAAAGGCAAACTTTTACAGGTATTGCTATTATAATTCAAGATATAACTACACAAGTAGACTTGAACGAGGCTAAAAATCAGTTTATTAGTAATGTCTCTCATGAACTGAGAACTCCTTTATTTAACATTAGATCATTCTTAGAAACATTATCTGAATATCAAGATAGTCTCACTAGTAAGCAGCAAAAAGAGTTTTTAGAAATAGCCAATCAAGAAACTCTAAGGCTCACAAATTTAGTCAATGACGTCTTAGATTTGTCTCGTCTGGAGTCAGGTTTTATTGATCAGCTTGAAAGAGTGGAAGTCTTTGATATTATTCCCTCCACTATTCAGGCTTCAAATCTTAGAGCTTGTCAGCAAAATATAGAATTATCTTTTAAGATATGTCCGATTGTTAGTAGCATAGATGGCTACCCGAATTTAATAATACAAGTCATTTCTAATCTTATTGGTAATTCCCTTAAATTTACCAAGTCAGATGGAAAGATTATTGTTAAGGCATATCCTCTAGAATCCTATAACCAAATGAACTATATCTTTCCAGGCAAAATTCGAATCGAAATTATTGATGATGGTGCAGGCATTGGTAAATTAGATCAAGATCGCATTTTTGATAGATTTGTCCGCCTAGAAAATAATGTGCATACTTTGAATGGTACTGGACTTGGCCTATCTATTGTTAAAAATATTATTGAAAAGCATGACAGCCAGATATTTCTCTATAGCGAGATCGGAATAGGTAGTAGTTTTTGGTTTGATTTGCATGTTGCAGAGAATAAGAATTAATGAAGTAGCTTCCTTTTTTATAGAAAAGAGTATAAGGTGAATAGGTCTCATGTCTATCTTATTAATATTTTTATGTATTAATAGATATATGTATTAACTTATCCTATAAAATATACTTATACAGTAGCTTATTAATCAAGATTACTGGTTATAATGTATTATGAGGTATATTAACTGAACTGACAATCGTTTCTGGAAGCTTTTTCCTATCGGCTTCAGCTGATTAATATACGCTCTATTAACTTAATCTTTAATTAGATATTGAGTAATCATGTTATAGACGTCAATTTTCGAGTACTTACATTGTCCTATAATGTTAAGTTAATTATCACTTTATTAATTCTTATTTTTTAGCAGGAGGTAGATATTATGTCAGGAGGATCCACTGGAGAACGTCCCTTTTCTGATATTATTACAAGCGTACGTTATTGGGTTATTCATAGTATTACTATCCCTTCTTTGTTTGTAGCAGGATGGTTATTTATTAGTACTGGTTTAGCCTATGATGTATTTGGAACGCCACGCCCCAATGAATACTTTACACAAGATCGCCAGCAGGTGCCTTTGGTAAACGATCGTTTTAGCGCAAAGCAAGAGCTTGAAGATTTAACTAAAGGAATTTAGACAGGAGATTATCTTTTATGAGTAGAGGCAATACAAATCAGCCTATTTCTTACCCAATTTTTACATTCAGATGGTTAGCGATAAACGGTTTAGCAATACCTACTGTTTTCTTTTTAGGTGCTATTACATCCATGCAATTTATCCAAAGATAGGAGATTATTATGAGTGGTCCTAATCCAAACAAAGAGCCGGTAGAATTAAATCGTACTTCCTTATTTTGGGGATTATTATTGATTTTTGTGTTGGCAGTTTTATTCTCTAGCTACTTCTTTAACTAAAGAAGTAATGAATATGGTCCCAAATGCAAATTTTTGAGAGTAAGTAAACAATATACAGTAGGAGTTTTAAGTAAATGGCAGGTACAGGAAGAGTTCCTTTATGGTTAGTTGCAACAGCGGGTGGAATAGCCGCAATTACTGTTTTAGGTATTTTTATTTATGGTTCTTATTCTGGAATAGGATCTTCGTTGTAACATACGTTGATAGAAATATAGTCATTTAACAAGTATTGTGCACCTCTAGTGAAGCCGCTTTTAAATTCATCTATACAGATATAAAAAGCGGCTTATAATTGTCCTATATAATAAAATGCGTACAGATTAGGCAATACTTTCCTGTTCTATGTAAAGAAATAGAAGAGCCATTCCCAGTCCAGGAAAAATGATTCCAACTAATGGTACTAGAATCGAAGGTAAATATGCTGCTGTCATAGTTCTTAACTGCTTTGTATAATAGATTATTTATATATATTATAGACTAAACTTTATTGTCTATCACTATATTTCTTATTGTATAGAATATTTAGAATATAGACATTGTAAATATTGTAAAATTTAATACTTTAGTATTCTGATATCTCAACTTTTATATCTTACATAAGTAAGGAGTACAATATGATAAGCCCAGACCAAAAGCCCACATCGGCAAGCTTAGAAGCCATGCGTAAATTTTCTGAAACTTATGCTAAACGAACCGGCACCTTTTTCTGCATTGATTCTACTGTAACTGCAGTTGTGGTAGAAGGCCTCGCAAAGCATAAAGATCAGTATGGAGCCCCTCTTTGTCCATGTAGACATTACGAAGATAAAAACGTAGAAGTACAGGGTACGTATTGGAACTGTCCATGTGTGCCTATGAGAGAAAGGCAAGAATGCCATTGCATGTTGTTCCTTGCTCCGAGTAATGAATTTGCTAGCAATTCTCAAAATATTTCAAGTGAAACTTTGTCCGATGGAATAGGGTGAATCTTTAAGTAAACTATTGAATTAAGATCATCATTTGATAACAAGACTTAAGTTATTGTAGAATAGTTAGAAAATTCTTGCAGAATATAAGTAATCTATATTCTGTCATATCTAAGTGTTCTTCATCTTTGTGCACACCTTACCTATTAAAGATTTCCACGTTTAAATGAAAGCAAAATTATTACTGCTGGTCCAACTAAAACAATAATCGCTAGTGATGTTAGCTGACCTATTACTTGCCAATTAATCATATCTTTTTCCTTGTATTTATTCTATATTCATTAATATGTGTATATGTTTTTATTATACTTGTTTATATATCTTATATGAATATCAGATTGATAGTGATAGTATATTCATTTATGTTAATACATTATATTGAGTCATAAACTTTTCTTTACAGAGTTAGATGTTATAACTCATTGCAAACAGTTTCTAGTAGTTCTTGTAAAGCTTTGCTATTATAAAGTTCTACAATAATATCAGTCCCACCAATGAAATCATTATTTATATATACTTGAGGAATAGTAGGCCACTTAGAGTATTCTTTAATACCTTCTCTTATCCTATTATCCTCTAGTACATCAAAAGTTTCATACTCTGCATGTAAGCTATCAAAGATTTGTACTACTGTACTTGAAAATCCACAGCGTGGTTGTTCTTTTGAGCCTTTCATAAATATTATAATAGGTTGGTCACTAATAATATTTTTAATCTCAGTTTTTAAAATTAGATCCATTTATTGTTTGATATAATGCAATAATTAAATATTCTATAATTTTATCATGCTATCGATTTATTTGTTCTATATTTCATTGTGAGATATATTGAGTTTCCATATTTATATATGGCATAGATAGATCCAATTCTTATTTACTTTGATTTGAAAGCTTTCATAGAGTACATTGTTATTTAGTTTACGGCCTAAAAACTCAATAATTCTAGAAATTACAGTGTTTTCACAATGTATATGTGTGTTATGTTCCAGAAATATCTGTACTACCCTTTCTTGTATCGATCGATGTTGTTTCAATAACTTGTGATAATTGATTGCTACAAGATATGGATGTTTAATCTGTAAATATAACTTTATAGTATTTTGCTTTAAGTAGTCACTATCGGAATTAATTTTGTCAAGAAAGTTACATATTTGTTGCTCAATCTTAGGCTGGAAATACAACTTTATATACGGTATCATTTCTTGTCGCATTCGGTTCCTTGTTTTACTATAAAAGATATTTGTATTATCTGACCAAATCGGCAAGTAATAATGTCTGCAAAACCAAGATATTTCTGTTCGTGGCACATCAATCAAAGGTCTTACCAGTCTTATCCTCTTTGTAAGTGCCCGATTCCAAATAAGACTATTGAGATTATCAGGACTACTGCCCCTTAGTATATTTTGCAAAAATGTCTCTAGTCTATCATTACTATTATGGGCTGTAGCTATAAAAGAGTAGCTATATTTATTTGCTGTCTCTAAAATTATTTGATATCTTACTTCTCTTGCTTCATGTTCTGAATACTTACCCTCTTGTATTTGGTAAAAATATGACTGAGTCTTTATTGCACTAATCAAGTTAACAAGATGGTTTGTATTTTCTACAGTGTCTTCTCTCCACTGATGATCTATATGAATAATACCTATTCTATTAAAGAACTGACCTTGGATATCTAGAAATAACTTCATTAAACATAGTGAATCTTGGCCACCAGATACTGCAATTAAGATAGAAGGGCGATGTCGAAGCTCAAACTTATTAGCTAAGTTCTCAAGAAATTTATTGTGTAGAAAAGTACTCATCATTGAGATTTTTTAATTTATTTAATACGAAAATTAAAAAAATATTATTATGGTCTTGATATTCTTTTTTAGCTATGTTTATATTATACTATATGGGTTGCTAACTCAATGGTAGAGTACTCGGCTTTTAACCGAATAGTTCCGGGTTCGAGTCCCGGGCAACCCAACTAGATCGAACGCACATTCTATTAAATCTGATATTATGGTTCCTAATAATAATGTTTTACTTTTCACTATAAAATGCCAACTATCTTTCAAGTTTTAAACTCACCAGAGCCAAAGTGTTCATTAGTTCCCTTCATTATGGCTGGAGCTCCAGATCTAGAGACTACTGAGAAAGCTATTAAAATCCTGGACAATGCAGGTGCTGATATCATAGAAATTGGTTTACCTTATTCAGATCCTTTAGCAGATGGACCCATCATTCAGGAGGCGTCAAAACAAGCATTAGCTGGAGGTGTTAATGTAGATCAAATTTTTCGATTATTATCTAGTCTGCATACTACCACAAAGGCTCCTATTGTACTCTTTACATACTACAATCCGATACTTGCACGCGGACTTGAAAAGTTTGTAAAGGACACTTCTGAAGCTGGTATTAAAGGTCTAATAGTTCCTGATTTACCTTTAGAAGAAGTAGATTACACCATTTCACTTTGCCAAAAGCATAACCTAGAGCTAATTTTACTGATTACCCCTATTACCCCCGATAGTCGAGTTGATAAAATTTTGTCTAAAGCACAAGGAACAGTCTATATAGTGAGTTCAACAGGTGTAACTGGCCTGCGTCAAGATATCAAAGAGGAAATGGAATCTTTTGTGAGTAGCATAAGAGAAAAAAGTAATCAAAAGCTCATATTAGGTTTTGGCATATCTACATCAGAACATGTTCGGAAAATTTCACAATGGAATATCGATGGGATAGTAATGGGATCAGCATTTGTCCAATGCTTATCTATACAGGACCGTGACCAAGGATTGCGTCAGCTTCATTCATTCTGCTCTAACATAAAATCTAGTTTTGTCTGATATAAAAATACCCCCAGGGGAATTCGAATCCCCGTTACCTCCGTGAAAGGGAGATGTCCTAGGCCTCTAGACGATGGGGGCTTGAACACTAAAACTTAGCATACACGGATATGTTAACTAATTTATAGTCATATGTCAACTATTGAAAAAAAGTTTTTTGTTCTATTCCTAGGTATCTTTTCTAGTGTCAGTGTCTATAACCAATTTAGACCTCATTATTAAGTAAACTACTGTCTCCCTAATATAAGTAATCATATTTAAAAATAATGAGAAGGCTTCGTTTTTATATTCTGTCAAAGGGTCTTGTTGACCATAACTACGCCAACCGATAGATTCCCTAAGGTTAGACATGTCTTCAAGATGTTCTTGCCACGCTTTATCTATCTGTTGTAGAAGATAGTATTTTTCAAGTTGTCTAATTAGACCAGGGCGTAGTTGCTCTAAGTATGCTTCTCTAAGGTCATATGTAATTCTCAGCTGTTCATATAAAAACAGCCTAATGTCTTCGGTTTCTAGTTTTCTTATCTCATCCTGATCCAGTTGTGCAGGCACATTTAAAATAGCTTGAGTCTTTTTCAGAATGCGAACATTCTTATCTTCATTATCATGTCGACCAGAATTTGATGTTAATTGAAACAGTAAAATTTCATCAATGGTACTTTCACCATACTCTATAATACAATCCCTAACATAGTTAGAACTCAAAATCCTATTTCTCTCTGAGTAGATAGCTTGTCTTTGAATGTTAAGAACCTCGTCATACTCAAAAAGCTGTTTCCTAATATCATAATAATAAGACTCTACTTTTTTTTGTGCACTATCTAGACTATTACTAAGAATCTTTGATTCAATAGGTGTGTCATCTTCTATATTCAGCGTCTCCATTAAACGTAGTATTTTGTCTCCCCCAAAAATCCTTAGTAAACTGTCTTCAAGGCTTAAGAAGAACCGTGACGAACCAACATCTCCTTGTCTACCAGCCCGCCCACGCAGTTGATTATCAATACGTCTTGATTCATGACGTTCGGTTCCAATTACGTGGAGTCCGCCAAGTTCAATAACCTTATTTCGATTATCATTGAATAGTTGGTTATAAATAGCAATAAGTTTTCCGTATGCAGTTTGAATAATTGTAGCTATTTCATCAGAAGCAATAGGCTTAATAAGACATTCTTCAATGTATATTGCAAGTTGATCAGTAGTCTCAATCTTTTCTAGTAATTTATCTTTTGTAATATTAATAGAGAGCTCTTGAAAAATGTGTTGGACTTGATCTAGATCCATTCCCAACTTTAAATTATTTGCTCCAATATTAATATTGCATATAACCTCTGTTAAGTAAGCTACTATAAGTAGCCTGCTTACTTGTTTTGCATTTCCCCCTAATATAATATCTGTACCACGCCCAGCCATATTTGTGGCAATTGTTACAGCATTTAATTGACCAGCTTGTGCAATAATTGCAGATTCTTTTTCAACATTTTCTGGTTTTGCATTGAGTAGCCTATATGGAATCTTATATTCATCCAAGATTTTAGCTAACAATTCAGACTTCTCAACGTTGGTAGTCCCAATTAAAGTTGGTCTGCCCACTTGGTACATGTCATAGCACTCATTGGCAATAGCTGACCATTTATCATACTCTCTTTTATATACCAAATCGGCTAAATCTTGTCTTATACAAGATTTATTAGTTGGGACCTCAACCACATTAATATTATATATTTTGTCAAACTCTGTAGTTTCAGTTAAGGCAGTACCTGTCATACCCGATAGTTTTTTATATAGTAAAAAAAAATTCTGATATGTGATAGAAGCTAGTGTTTGATTCTCTTTTTGAATAGTGACATTTTCTTTAGCTTCAATTGCTTGATGTAAACCGTCACTCCATCTTCGTCCAGGCATAATTCTACCAGTGAACTCATCAACAATAATGACTTCTTCATCTTTTACAATATAATGCCTATCTTTTACAAATAATTCTTTAGCTTTTAACCCATTCGTGAGATGTTGTGCCCATGGGTCTTGAATTTGATAAATATTGGGTATTTGAAGATATTCTTCGCAATATGCTATGCCGTCATCAGTCAAGATAACACTTCTATTCTTTTCATCAATCTCATAGTGAAGTGTATTTACTAATTCAGAGCACAATAAGTTGCTTGTACTATATTTTGCAGTTGCAATTTGAGACGGCCCAGAAAGAATTAAAGGTGTACGTGCCTCATCTATAAGAATTGAGTCAACTTCATCAATAATACAAAAAGAAAATTTCTTCTGTACAATATCATTTAGATCAATCGCCATATTGTCTCTTAAGTAGTCAAATCCAAGTTCACTGTTTGTAACGTAGACAATTTCTTTAGAATAGTTTTGTTTTCTTACGTCTGCACTCATATTTTGTTGGACTAGGCCTACTTGAATATTTACTCTATTATAAATTTGCTCTACCCACTCTGAATCTCTTTTAGCCAAGTAATCATTCACTGTCACAACGTGAACAGGTTCTCCAGTAAGAGAATTTAAATAAGCAGGTAGTGTTGCGGCAAGAGTTTTTCCTTCCCCTGTTTTCATTTCTGCAATATTTCCGTTATGTAATACTATTCCCCCCAGTAGTTGAACATCAAATAGTGAAATTCCTATTGCCCTACGACACGCTTCCTTAAGACTTGCAAAGCTTTCTGGCAAAAGCAAGTCCAAATCATTGCATTCAGTAAACTTTTGTTTTAGATGTGCTGTTTGATTAAACAACTGCGTATCTGACCAATCTTCCATCTCTTGGGCTAGTTCATTAATTCTTCTTATAGTTGATTTATACTTATTAAATGTGCGATATTTACTTTCAGAAAAAAGATTAAGCATGTGTCTTATGGTTGAAAAATTGTATGTCTTTGACTAAATATGGAGAAAATATCTCATTTATAATAAGTGTTGGAGTTCGATTAAAGTAAAGCAAGTATGATCTGCCCCAGAGCGGACCTCTGTTACCGAACTTGGACTCTATTATCTTACAGTATCCACAGTAAATATGAGTTATTTCTCTGTGAACATTGATTTCATTATCTATGAGTACTTGACCAATTGGTTTGTGAGAGTTAAATTGTAATGACTGCTTTGGTTCAAGCCAATAAGATTGTGCAAATATTAATGTTTGGTTACCATTCATTAACCAGACCTCTCGTTTTGTCTCACTTACTGTCTCAAGCGAAAAATATTTTGTATCTTCTAGCACAGTTCTTTTGTTTATGATAATATGAATCTGCACCTTCTTTCTTCTTAATATATTAATGTGTCTTGTAAGTGAGCCATCACTGGTCAATAAAAGTTGCCACTCTTTTGGTATAAAATCGTTGAAACTACTACAGAATATCTTCTTATTCTCTATGTTAGTACTCCAAATTTTTATAAAAGTATAAGCAGCCTTGTGTAATTTCGTGTCTATTTTCATTATACTTTATAAAAGCTAGAACCTCACTTTTGGTACTACTTTTTCTAACAAAGATTTGCCTGTCATTTCTACTGGCTGTGGTAAGTTTAGTACTTCAATAATAGTAGGAGCAATATCTGTTAAAGATCCATGTTCTCTCAAACTTATGTTGCAGGTATTTGTTGTATTACTAGAAAGACTATTCCAACTTTGCATAAAAATAAAAGGTACAAGATTAGTTGTATGCGACTTACTCGGTTCTTCACTACTATCTATCATATACTCAGCATTCCCATGATCTGCAGTAACTAAAAGTGTTCCATTAGCTATATCTACAGCCTGTATTACTTTACTTAGACACTGGTCTACTTTTTCTATAGCAAGAACAGTACTTTCGAAGTTCCCAGTATGCCCAATCATATCTGGATTTGCATAGTTTACTATAATTAGAGAATATATGCCTTTGCCTATTGCAGAAATAAGACTACTGGTAATTTGTTCAGCAGACATCTCTGGAGATTCATCATAGGTTTTAACTTGTGGACTAGCTATCAGTTCCCGATCCTCTCCTGCAAAGGGTTCTTCAACTCCCCCGTTTAAAAAGTATGTAACATGAGCATACTTTTCTGTCTCTGCAATTCGAAGTTGTTTTAAATTATTCTGCGCAATAATTTCCCCTAAAAAATTAGTTTTGACTAGTGGCTTAAATGCTAGTGGAATATTTAATGTTGAGTCATATTGTGTAAAAGTTGCTACCTCAACACTTGTCAATTTTTTTGTTTCAAAACCCCTAAAGTTATCTTTTTTCAATGCTTGCACTATCTGTCGCATCCTATCTGGCCTAAAGTTAAAAATTAAAATACCGTCATTATCTTCTATAGCACCTTCACTGAGCCGAGTTGGTATAATAAACTCATCAGAAATATTATTGTTATAACATTCTGCAATAAATTTGAAAGGTTCTTTTGAACTATTAGGTATATTACTCGTAAGAATATTATAAAAAGCTTCTGTACGAGTCCATCTACAGTCTCGATCCATAGCATAATATCTTCCACTAACTGTGCAAATTTTTCCTAAATCAATTTTCTCAATATGATTAATAATAGTTTCTAAAAAGCCAGTTGCACAGTTGGACTTAGTATCTCTGCCATCTGCTATAAAATGAATACAAACGTTTGCTACTTGATTAGTTTTTATAAGGTTTAAGAGAGCTATCAAATGCGAAATATGAGAATGTACACCTCCATCTGAACAAAGGCCAATTAAATGTAGTTTAGAATTCTTTTGATTGATATTATAGCAGAGGTTATTAATTGTCCTATTGTTCATGAAAGTCTTGTCTTGAATAGATGCAGAGATTCTAACTAAATCTTGTGGTATAACACGCCCACTGCCTATCGAAGCATGCCCTACTTCAGAGTTGCCAACCTGTCCTTCAGGTAGACCTACCTCCAAACCTGATGCGCTAAGTTTAGTTGTTGGAAATCTTGCTTGCAAATAATCTATATTTGGTGTTCTTGCGGCGTAGATAGCATTTCCTTTAGTGCTGTCGCTGTGACCCCAGCCATCAAGGATAGTTAATATTACAGGTTTGATATTGTGTTCTTTCATTTAATATAGTAAATTTTTGATAGAGGAGATATTTATCTTACCATATAATGATTATTATGCTTAGCAAGCAGTGATAACCTTACTCTTGCATATAGATAGTACTCTAACAGATTTAAAAAGATATGGCCTCCATATTGTTATCAAATTTGCATACAAAGAAACCGCGGATACATGCTTATTTTGTTCATGTCTGACCCGCGGTTTTAATTTATCATAATGCTCATTTCTTAAGAGTCTTTTCTTTTGTTCTTAATGCACTACAATTTGTTAGCTCAACGTATTAATTGCATAATCCACATATGTATTTGCTTCATTTCCAACCTGGCCAGATAATCCATGACTACTTTTAATGTATTGTAGTGCTTCTATATACCAGCTTGGAGAAAGCTCAAAACTACGGTTGATTTCTTCTAAACCAGCTACTAAGTATTCATCCATGGGACCTGTTGCACCAACTACTAGACAGTAAGTAGTCATTCGTAAGTAGTAACCAATGTCTCTTGCACATTTAGCTTTGCCTATTGCACTTGAAGCATAAGTAGGACCAGGCATTTGAGTCGTAAAAGGAAATTTTGTATACACAGCCTGAGCAGCTCCTGTAATCAAGCGCTGTGCACTATTAGTTAATGAAGCAGCGGCTTCTAAACTAGAAGAAGCTCTTTCGTATCTGCCATTAATTGATTGTAATTCAGCATTGCTTAGAAAGCGACCTTGGCTGTCTGCAGAAGCAATAGCTTCAGTAATTGGAGTTTTCATATATTTCTTTAGTTGTTTAAGTAAGGTTTACAAAGGAATGATCAAATGTATTAGACTACTGCAATTGCAGCACGATCAAAATAGCTACCTAATTCTGCAGTTAAAGCGCTACAATCACCTAACGGAACATTGTTTAGATCATTTGCTAGCGCAACTGAAGCTTCTTTCATTTTTTGAATTGCTACAGCTACAGACGTACCAGGAGTACCAAGAGCTTGATAAGTTTCTCGTAAGCCATTTAAGCAACGATCATCAAGAACACTAGAATCACCAGCTACCATTGAATAGCTAACGTATCTTAATACAATTTCCATATCTCTTAGACATGCAGCCATTCTTCTACTTGTATATGCATTACCACCTGGTTGAACAAGCTGAGGTTGCTCTGCAAACAACGCTCTAGCAGAATTAGTGACAATAGCTGACGCATTTGCGTTAATTTTGTTAACTACATCAAGGCGTTTTTTACCTTCATTAACCATTGTGGACAACGCATCTAGTTGCGTATTACTTAAAAATTCTCCTCGAGCATCAGCTTGTGCAACAACTTTTGCGAAAGCATCTAGCATATAAAATTTCTCCCTTAGTAAAAATATGTTTTCTCGATAAAAAGGTAAGTAGATGAGAATCCATTTACGTACTTTATTTATTATACTATCATCAATATATATACAGCTCTTCCTAACTTTTTATCTTTACAAATTATTAAGAAGTATCACTTCTGTTTTAGTCTCCAATGATTTCAGGCTGTGTAATTTCATCAGCCATCTCCAGAATAGCTCTTATAACAGGTTTAACTCTAGGATCATCTATGATATCTATGTCTTCATACTTCCTTCTCTTAGCTCTATTTGCTATTTGTACAGTAATTTTAAACCTGTTCGATGCCGCTTCTAGCAGTTCTTCTGTCTTATATATAATTTGATTTGATTCAACTAGATTAGAGTAAAGCATATAAAAATTCTTTTGTTTAAAGACTAATGTATTGTGAATAAATTCTACCAGTTCTTTTCAATAAGTATAGTCTTTTTCTTATCTTACTTTATGATATTCAGATAAAAAATTATAGGTCTTATCTTGATTTATGTAATAATTATATTAGTGATCATTCATATTTTTGGATTATTAAATTTAATTATTCAAAAGTATCAATTCTAACACTTAATTAAGCATTGAAATTATTAATTTCCATAATAGGAAAATTACTTAGATTATCCCCTGCACTTATATTAATTCATTGAATTATCTTTGACTAGATACAGAGTACCTATATCTATTAAGATCAAGATTCGTATTAGTTATACTTCATTCAGTTAATTGTTAATCAGGATAATAATCCTACTTAAAATATTTTTACACTACAAAAAGATATGCAAGCATCTAGACATTTTACTTATCAACTAGAGAATTATACAGGATTGCCCGTTGTGTCTCAAGAGCGAGATGCATGTGGAGTAGGACTTTTGGCGCAGTTAAAGCGACCTCCAAATCACAATTTAATTGTACAAGCTTTGCAGTGCTTAACATGCATGGAACATCGTGGGGCATGTAGCGCAGATAGGGATTCTGGTGACGGTGCAGGTATTACTACCCAAATTCCTTGGGAGCTATTTTCAGATACAATAGATCAGCATGATTTAAGCAACCGTAATGACATAGGCGTAGCTATGGTATTCTTCTCACAAGAGCATACTGAAAAGCTAGAATCCGTTTTTAATTTAGTTTTACAAGATCACAATATTACTTTATTAGGTTGGAGAATTGTCCCAACTATAGATGAAGTTTTAGGTAACCAAGCGAAAAAAAATAAGCCTGTTATTAAGCAATGCTTCGTACGTTTAGATAGCACGAATCGTAATAATCATGAAAATACTTTATTTGCTGTACGTAAAAAAATTGATAGAACCATTGCAGAATCATATGAGTCTATTAGTCATGATTTTTATATCTGCTCTTTCTCTACCCGAATTATTGTATACAAAGGGATGCTTAGATCTGCAGTATTAGGTCAGTTTTACCAAGATTTATATAATCCAAAATACAAAAGTAAATTTGCTATTTATCACCGCCGTTTTAGCACAAATACAATGCCAAAGTGGCCATTAGCTCAGCCAATGCGCTTTATTGCACATAACGGCGAGATTAATACGCTACTAGGGAATTTAAACTGGATGAAATCACGAGAGTCTCTTTTGACGCATCAAAATTTAGAGTACGATGCAGATTCAGTAGATTCTGTGGTTAACTATGAGAATAGTGATTCAGCTAATCTAGATGCTTCAGTAGAACTCCTGATTGCTTCCGGTATGAGCCCTGAAGAGGCATTAATGATACTAATTCCTGAAGCTTATAAGAACCAGCCAGCACTAGATAAATATCCTGCCATTACAGATTTTTATGAATACTATAGTCATCTACAAGAATCATGGGATGGTCCAGCATTAGTTGTCTTCACTGATGGTAAAAAAGTTGGAGCAACACTTGATCGTAACGGTTTAAGACCAGCACGTTACTGCATTACTAATGATGACCTGCTTATAATTTCCTCAGAAACGGGTGTTGTCGAAATTTTGCCAGAGAACGTAAAAGCAAAAGGTAGACTAGGGCCAGGACAGATGTTGTCAGCTGACCTTGAAAACGATGAAATCTTAGATAATTGGACTATTAAAAATAAGATAGCAAATAAGTCACCTTACGGCCAATGGTTAAAACAATATAAAATAACATTACAGCGTCAGTCATACTTAGAAGATGAGAACGTTGATAGTTTAACTATGATGCAGTTACACACAGCTTTTGGATATTCTAGTGAAGATGTTCAGTTAGTGATTGAACACATGGCAACTTCGGCTAAAGAACCTACATTCTGTATGGGAGATGATATCCCATTAGCAATTCTATCTTCAAAGCCACATATATTATATGACTA
The DNA here is from genome assembly GCA_032355985.1 of Sarcodiotheca gaudichaudii. Taxonomy (NCBI): domain Eukaryota; phylum Rhodophyta; class Florideophyceae; order Gigartinales; family Solieriaceae; genus Sarcodiotheca; species Sarcodiotheca gaudichaudii. The sequence goes on from JAUKVZ010000017.1 coordinate 22,427, forward strand.
CTTCAAGCAAAGATTTGCTCAAGTTACTAACCCAGCAATAGACCCCTTAAGAGAAAGTCTAGTTATGTCCCTCGGTATTAATTTAGGACCTAAAGGTAATTTATTGTCTCCGACATCCAAGATGGCAAGGTCTGTTTATCTTTCATCTCCTGTTATAAATGAGAATGAGTTAAAAGAATTATGCATGTTAAAATTTGCACATATTACGATTAACACATCTTTCATTTCTACAGGTGATACCACAGAAGCTTCCATCAAAATTAATGCAATTTGTCAAGAAGCTATGGATGCAGCCAAAAATGGAATAGAAATAATCATTCTTTCTGATAAATTAGATAAAGTGCTAAAGAATAATCTTTTTATACCACCATTACTAATAGTAGGGGCTGTTCACCACAATCTAATCAAGCATAATCTGAGGCACAGGGTTTCGATTGTTGTAGAGACAGCACAGTGCTGGAGCACTCATCATTTTGCATGTTTAATTGGTTATGGAGCAAGTGCAATCTGTCCTTATCTAGCATTTAAAACGTCAAGGCAGTGGTGGCATCAAACAAGAACCCAGAAACTAATGAAGAATGGTAAGATTCCACCAATAAGCCTTAGTGAAGCACAAAATAATTATAGAACTGCAATTGAAACTGGGCTACTGAAAATTTTATCAAAAATGGGAATATCCTTGATCTCTAGTTATCATGGTGCCCAAATTTTTGAAATTCTTGGTTTAGGTCCTCAGGTAGTAGATCTGGCATTTAGAGGAACTGTCTCTCGTGTAGCAGGTATGAATCTTATTGAACTAATGGAAGAAGTGCAAAGCACTCATGCTAAAGCATTTATAACTGACTTTCCTAAAAAATTGCCAAATTTGGGCTATGTACAATACCGTCCAGGTGCAGAGTATCACGTCAATAATCCTGAGATGTCAAAAACTTTGCATAAAGCTGTACGCTCACAAGATAATGCCATATATATGAAATATAAGGCATTACTTGATAACCGCCCACCAACTAGTTTGAGAGATTTATTAGTTCTGGAGAGTAAAAAACCGCCCATTTCTATTGATAAAGTTGAGCCAGTAGAATCAATATTAGCTAGATTTTGTACGGGCGGTATGTCTTTAGGAGCTTTGTCAAGAGAAACTCATGAGACATTAGCTGTTGCAATGAATAGAATTGGTGGGAAGTCTAATTCTGGTGAAGGTGGTGAAGACCCCAAACGCTTTAATAAAGTCAGCAAAGTCAATGCCTTAGGTGTCACTGAAGAGTTTCCTCATTTAAAAGGTTTAAAGAATAATGATTTGGCAAACTCTTCCATTAAGCAAATAGCATCAGGCCGTTTTGGTGTAACTCCTGAATATTTAATGAGTGGTGAACAGTTAGAAATTAAGATTGCACAAGGCGCAAAACCTGGTGAAGGAGGGCAATTACCTGGTAAAAAAGTAAGCCCTTATATAGCAGAATTGAGAAATTGTAAGCCAGGTGTTACTTTAATTTCACCACCACCACATCATGATATTTATTCAATTGAAGATCTTTCTCAGTTAATATTTGATTTACACCAGATTAATCCTAACGCAAAAGTATCGGTAAAGTTAGTTTCTGAGATCGGCATAGGGACAATCGCTGCAGGTGTAGCTAAAGGCAATGCTGATATTATCCAAATCTCCGGTCATGACGGTGGGACTGGAGCATCACCATTAAGCTCTATTAAGCATGCAGGCAGTCCATGGGAATTAGGTCTAACAGAAGTTCATCATCTTTTGTGCAAAAACCATTTGAGAGACAGAGTCGTACTACGTGTAGATGGTGGTTTGCGAACAGGTTTAGATATAATACTTGCAGCAGCTATGGGAGCAGAAGAGTTTGGGTTTGGTACTATTGCAATGATTGCTACAGGTTGTGTAATGGCAAGGATCTGCCATACTAATAACTGCCCAGTTGGCGTAGCAACACAGAGACAAGATTTGCGTAACAGGTATCCTGGTATTCCAGCTGACTTAGTAAATTTCTTCGTTTTTGTAGCTGAAGAAATACGAGTTGAATTGGCTAATTTAGGATATAGTAAGCTGGATCACTTAATTGGTTCTTTAGACCTATTGAAGGTTAATCAAGAGGTTTCCCTTGCTAAGACCAAAAATTTGAAAATAGGTTCTCTTTTCTATGAGTCTCTAGATTTACCAGATCTAGTGTTAGGCTCACGTGATAAGCCACACCAGAATGGGCCTGTTCTAGATGATGAGCTATTAGCCGATCCAGCTATAATTGAAGCAATTACAAAGCAGAAAGATATCTCTAAGCAAATTAAAATTGTCAATACAAATCGTTCCGTTGGGGCGAGAATTTCCGGAAAAATAGCAAAAATGTATGGAAATAAAGGCTTTGCTGGCAATATAAACCTAACTTTCAGCGGTTCAGCTGGTCAAAGCTATGGCGCTTTTCTCTCCCAAGGACTTAATTTTACCCTTTTAGGAGAAGCAAACGATTATGTTGGAAAAGGCATAAACGGAGGTGAGCTCATTATTAAACCTGAGCAAGGAATTACATATGCTCCAAGTGAACAAGTTATTATTGGGAACACATGTTTATACGGTGCTACTGGTGGTTACTTATTTGCCAATGGTCAAGCAGGAGAACGATTTGCAGTAAGAAACTCTCTTGCTCATGCTGTTGTCGAAGGCACTGGTGATCATGCTTGTGAATATATGACAGGTGGTGTTGTTGTCGTTATAGGACCATCCGGCAGAAATATTGGCGCAGGAATGACGGGAGGCATTGGATACTTCTTAGACGAAGATCATAGTCTAATGGCCAAAATTAATAATGAAATAGTGAAAACTCAAAAGATTAGTACCCATGAAGGAGAGCAGCAACTAAAAGGACTACTTGAGATGCATGTTAATAAAACAAATAGTCCTAAGGCTAAGCTTATTTTGCAAGAATGGAGTAAGTTCTTACCTTTATTCTGGCAAGTAGTGCCACCAGCAGAGGTTGATACACCGCTAACTAATATTACATTTTCTTCTTATAAATCCTTAATATAGTTTATTGATAACAGAACTTTACTTTTTGTGAAGTTTTTAGTTTTATACTATTGCATTTATGAAAATGCCACTACAATTTATATTAGATAGATTCATTCTGATAATATAAGCATATACCTGAATACGTACTAATTATAAAAACTCCCCTCATGGCCCATAATGTAAAAGTGTATGACACCTGTATTGGATGCACCCAATGTGTACGAGCGTGTCCATGTGATGTATTAGAAATGGTTCCTTGGGACGGTTGCAAGGCAGGTCAAATCGCATCATCTCCTAGAACAGAAGATTGCATTGGCTGTAAACGCTGTGAAACAGCATGTCCAACTGATTTCTTAAGTGTGAGAGTATACTTAGGTGCAGAAACAACTAGAAGCATGGGCTTAGCTTACTAAATCCCAGACCTGACAAATTTAATCTACCAAATATCTTTGCTAATATTATTGTTGTAAAAACAACAGACATATAATTGCAAAGATAGCTCAACTTCATTTTATAAAACTGTTAATTATTCATTTGTTTATACCACCATGCCATTACATCCTAAGCTGGATGCAGCTTTTCAAAAGAGTCAAGTTCTAAAAGTAATTATTGGCCTAAGTAATTTTAACTTACTAGATACAATTCAGAAAGTTCAGGCAGCTGAACTTGGGAATGCCACTTATGTAGACATAGCAGCTAATGTAGATATCTTGCAAGAAGTACGGCAAATGTCATCTTTACCAATATGTGTCTCTTCAATCGACATAGACGAATTAGTTCTCTGCTACAAAGCCGGTGCTGATATAATTGAAATAGGCAATTTTGATGTTTTTTATGACAAAGGTATTGCTTTTTCAGAACATCAAGTTTTAGAAATGACAAAAGAGTTAATCACTAAAACCCCTGGTTCCACAATCTGCGTAACGATTCCTCATACATTAAACTTCAGTACTCAAATCAGACTAGCTCAACAGCTAGAATACCTCGGTGTTGACTTGATTCAAACTGAGGGTATTAGTACACAATCTGAAAGTTTTGACTATCTAGACCAGTCAATTTGTAATGCTTCCGCCGCACTATCTGGAACATATGTATTTAGCAAATATGTTAGTCTTCCTATCATTAGCTCTTCAGGTATCAACTCTCTTACTGCCCCAATGGCCATTTCTTATGGTGCTTCTGGCGTTGGCATAGGTTCATTTTTTAACACTTTTAGTAACTCTAAAGAATTATCGAGTAATATACAGGCTATTGTCTCTAGTCTCAAGGAAGCTCAATTAATTCATCCAGATGTTATGAGACTGCCATTGAACTATTTAACGGCTCGCAGTAACAAGTTATACCTCCCAGAAAATCTGTCAAGTCATTTTAGTCTTTCTAGAGATATTTATTTGTGAACATAAGAGAAGCAACAATGACTTTAGAGTTCAGAAAGATCATCTTTTTATTAATTACTTTGGTCTTTACATGCTTTTCCTGGATAGTATTGAACAACAGACATTTTGAGAAAAATTATTCTATCTTCATTACATTTGATACCAACCACGGCATCGAAAAAGGAACGAATGTTCGTATAAAAGGGCTTACTGTAGGTTCTGTATGTAACATTCTCAAGCAAGCTGATAGGATTGTTGCCATTGCTCACATCAGTACAAGTATTGGCAATATTCACCAAGATTCTATAGTTGAAACCAATCATTCCGGTTTATTTAGTGAAACAACGATAGATATTGTTCCATTAGACAATACGCTTTACAATAGTTATAATAGAATTGATCCTTTTGACTCAGAGTGCCCAAAATCAAGTAATCTTTGCCACTTGTCATCGATAGAAGGAGAAAGAGGATTTGATTATGATGACCTGATTCGTGTAACCACAAGAATATTGCAAAGATTGGATGCTCCCCGTCACACAAAGCTATCTTATTTATTTTGGCAACCAGGAATGCTGTCATTTAGAGATATCTTGAAAATAACAGCTGCTCCTACCAGTTAAAGCTCGTTGCTCTAAATTTTTAATTATAATATTATTTACTACTAATATGCTGATTACTAATTAATTATATATTTTAAAGACATATTACATCTGAGACAAACATGAATGAAAAAAAAACACTAGTACTAGATTTTCTTAAACCGGTAGTTGAGCTCAAGAATCAAGTAATACATCTTAATGATGTAATTAGTACAAATAGTATCTCTATCAGTCAAGAGCTGAGTCTTTTTCAACAAGAAATAACTAATTTAAAACAAGATATTTTTGCGTGTCTATCTCCATTAGAACGCTTGCACCTTGTCAGACAAGCAGAGAGACCAACAACGCTTGACTATGTACCATATTTGCTCGACAATTGGATTGAATTACATGGTGATAGAAACGGTGCTGATGATCCTGCTTTAGTTGGTGGTATAGGTAAGTTAGGACAGCAATCAGTAGTTTTTATTGGCCACCAAAGGGGTAAAGATACTAAGGAAAATGTCTCGCGTAATTTTGGAATGGCTTCACCTGGTGGATACAGAAAAGCCTTAAGATTAATGAGATATG
>JAUKVZ010000018.1:0-27464 GCA_032355985.1 Sarcodiotheca gaudichaudii
TAACTGATGGAAAATAAAGTTTTATGCGTTTATCAAAAATTAAATTTGAAGTTAAAAAAACGTTTGCGAGAAAACTAAAAAAAAGGAAGTTTTCTAAGGCAACTGCGTTAAAAATATTGGGTATGGGTCCTAGTTTATTATCTTTTTTAAAAAAACAACAAAAACTAAACCTAAATAAGCATTGTATTTCAAGTTTAATTACAGAAGAACAAGGTACTTTTGTAGTATTACATTTTTGGTTCGGAAAATGTTTCAAAAAGTTACTATTTTAGGGTAGCAAATCAAATAAACCCAAATTATATTAAGAGTTTGATCCTGGCTCAGAATGAACGCTAGTGGTTGGCTTAACACATGCAAGTTGAACTAATGTTTAGCGAACGGGTGAGTAATACATAGAAATTAACCCTAAATTGAATTAGTTTAATTTAAGAAAAGTCTATGCAGAATTAGGTTGTTGGTTCATAGAATGTAGAACCAAGCCAGTGATTCTTAGCTGGTCTGCGAGGATGAACAGCCACACTGGAACTGAGACACGGTCCAGACTCTTTTAAGAGGCAGCAGTGGGGAATCTTAGGCAATGAGCGAAAGCTTGACCTAGCCAAACCACGTGTGTGATGAAGATAATTATTGTAAAGCACTTTATTTGGTTTATAATTATGTTATTATATCAAAAAAAAGTCCTGGCTAATTTCGTGCCAGCAGCCGCGGTAAAACGAAAAGGGCTAGCGTTATTCGGATTAACTGGGTGTAAAGGATGCGTAGGTTGAAAATCAACTATTAGTTTAAAATTAAAGTTTTATGCTTTAAATAACTATTAAAGTAATTTTCTTGAGTTCAATGAGAAGACTATGGAATTTTGAGTGTAACGGTAAAATGTGTTGATATTCAAAGGAACCTCTAAAGCGAAGGCAATAGTCTAGATTGGAACTGACACTGAGGTATGAAAGCGTGGGTAGCAAAAGGGATTAGATACCCCCCTAGTCCACGCCCTCAACGATGAATGCTATTCTTTGGATTTTCAGAGAAACAACTAACGTATTAAGCATTCCACCTGGGAACTACGATCGCAAGATTAAAACTCAAAGGAATTGACGGGGACCTGCACAAGTAGTGGAGCATGTGGTTTAAATCGATAATACGCGCAAAACCTTACCAATCTTTGTATAATACTGAGTATTACAGGAGTTGCATGGCTGTCGTCAGTCCGTGCCGTGAGGCGTTTGGTTTATTCCAACAAACGGACGAAACTTTTTTACATTAAATAATGTGTACCGCTAAGGATATCTTAGAGGAAGGCAAAAACAACGTCAAGTCCTTATGACCCTTATAGGTTGGGCTACTTTCATGTGCTACAATAAAATTTTCAATTAGAAGCCAAAATGCAAGTTTTAGCAAAACTACAAAAAATTTTATTCGGATTGTTCTCTGCAACTCGAGAACATGAAGTTGGAATTACAAGTAATCGCAAATAAGAACGTTGCGGTGAATTAGTTCTCAGGTCTTGTACACACCGCCCGTCACGCTATGGAAATTTCTTTTATCTGAAAATTATTCTTAATTTACGGTAAAAAATGAACTGAAGTGAAGTCGTAACAAGGTAGCCGTAGGGGAACCTGCGGCTGGAAAATAAAACAAAACAAAAACTGCTACCCTAAAATAAACAAAATATGTTGCATCAAATAAACTATATAAATGTGTCCTTGCTACTCTTTTTAATTAGTATGCTGGGTATTTTTTTAAATCAAAAAAATATTTTAGTTATGTTAATGTCTCTTGAAATGATGTTTTTAACAGTTAGCTTTAACTGAATTTCGTCATCCATTTATTTGGATGATATTGTAGGTCAAATTTTTTCGCTTTTAATATTAACAGTAGCTGCGGCTGAATCATCTATAGGTTTAGCAATATTAGTTGTATACTATCGTATAAGAAGCACAATTAGTGTGGAGTTAATGAGTCTAACAAAAGGTTAGCAGTTGGTTGGAAAATAATAAAATCTTTTATAAGAACATTTAAAGAACGTCTTGGTAAAGAAAAAAGGACGTCGCGCGACGAAACGTTATAAGTAGGCATTGGCTTGTGATCTATAAATTTCCTTTAGAAAACTATCTTATTGTAGATTATAAAAATATGCGAATTGAATCATCTTAGTAGCATTGATATCAAATCAACCGAGATCCCGTTAGTAGTGGCGAATGAATGCGGTAAAGGCTTATTATTTATCATTTTTTAAATTTAACCTAAGAGGGTGTAAGTCCCGTAAAATGTAATCGATAAGTAATATTATAAGTAATACGAGTAAATTGTACGAACAAAGGAGGACCACCTTCTAAGCCTAAATTTTTCTTTAACCGATAGTGAACGAGTACCGTGAGGGAAAGACAAAAAATACCGTAAGGAAGCTGACTTAATAGATCAGTGTTTTGAATTTAAATGTTTAAATCATACTTGAAGTTTCTAATTTTTTAAGAATAACAAGGTGCCTTTTGCATAATGAGCCAGTAAGTTAATATTTACAGCAAGCTTAAAAATATTAATTGTAGGCAATTAAAAAGTTGTATATATTAAACCTGAAGCCAAGTGATCTAACTATGAGCAGGTTGATAACTCATTAACATGTTTTGGAAGACCGAACCCGTATATGTAGCAAAATATTGGGATGACTTGTGGTTAGGGGTGAAAGGCCAATCAAACTTGGCGATAGCCGGTTTTTCACGAAAAGTATTTAAGTACTACGTTACTAAAAGTACGTTGTAGGTACAGTAACAAATTAAACAATGGGATGTATAAAGTTTATTGCGTTTAATTTAACTTTGAACTAAAACTTCACTTTAGTAACAGACAGTCTTTGGGCGATAAGGTTCAAGGACAAAAGGGTAACAACCCAGACCGTATACTAAGATCTCTAAATTATAACTTAGTGGGGAAGATTTGCATTATTTCAAATAAATTTGGGTAGGCTTAGAAGCAGCCTTCCATTGGAGAAAGCGTTTTAGCTCGCTATTTTTTAATGCAAGTTTAAAATAAACGAGGCTCCAAGTTATATATCGAAGTAACGGATCAGTATAATGTACTTGATGGTAGTGAAACATTCTGTTAACTATTTAGAAGAACGAAAGTTTCTAAAATATAACCAGAAGCGCTAATGCTGGCATGAGTAGCGAAAACTATGTTTTAAAACATAGTCGCCTATTGTTCAAGGTTTTCAACGTAATTTTAAATACGTTGAGTTAGTCTGTCCTTAAAATTACAGTAAAAACTACAATTGATAGGAATTTACCAGTCATAAGTGCTTTAGCATGAACGGGTCTAAAAATTTAAAGTTGTCTTTAATGGTTAAAAAACTGCAAACTTTAGATCCCAGGAAAAATTTATGACGTAGTTGACCGTACCTAAACCGACACAGGTGAACATGTTGAGTATACAAAGGCGAATGAGTAAATTAAATTGAAGGAACTCGGCAAATTAACTCTGTAAGTTCGCGATAAAGAGTGCCAGTTAGTAAACTGGCGTCACAAAATAGAAAGCAACGACTGGTTACCAAAACCACAAGACTCTGCAAATTAGTAAATAAGACGTATAGAGTTTGACATCTGCCCAGTGCTTGAAGGTGATAAACGTAGGTTAAGTGCTTACGTTGTAATCCCAAGTAAACGGCGGTTCTAACTATAAGAATCCTTAGGTAGCGAAATTCCTTGACGGGTAAGTTCCGTCCTGCATGAATGATGTCACGATTGCTTTACTGTCTCCAATTTAATCTCAGCGAAATTACATAGCCTATGAAAATGTAGGCAACCTGTAGTAAGACGGAAAGACCCTAGATCCTTTACTTTAATTTTATATTGAAAAAATAAACATGTTATGTAGAATAAATGGGAGTAATTAAATTACGCAAATGAAATACCATTTTTCATGCTATGTTTTTTCTTTATTTATTTTAACAATAAAAATAGTATAAAATTGGGAGTTTACTTGGGACGAGTACCTCCTAAAATGTAACGGAGGTGTACAAAGATAAATTTCAGTTGTTTGTAAAAACAATTAAGCGTATAATGGCAATAAATTTGTTTGACAGTTAGATTGATAAATCGTACTGGGACGCAAGTCAGTCATAGTGATCCGGTATCAATGTGTGGAAATTGTACCGCTCAACAAATAAAAGGAACTCTAGGGATAACAGATTCATCATGGTTGAGAGTTCTTATTGATGCCATGGTTTGATACCTCGATGTCGACTCATCTTATCCTGGAATTGAAGCAGATTCCAAGGGTCTAGTTGTTCGCTAGTGAAGAAGGTACGTGAGTTGGGTTCAGAACGTCGTGAGACAGTTCGGTCCCTATCTGCTACAGGTCAGAAAAAATAAAAGTGTATTTTTAGTACGAGAGGACCAAAATATTTTAACCACTGGTGTATTGGTTGTTAGTACCATTAGCAAGCCAAGTAGCTAAGTTAACAAAGTTTATGTACTGAAAGAATCAATAGTACGAAAACTTCTTTTAATTTTTTCAAGAATATTCTAGAAGACTACTAGATAGATCGGTTTGACATATATAATTAGTAATAAAGTTATCGAACAAATACGAATTTATTCAAAAAAGATTTTTAAAACTTCCAACCAATACTATTAAAAATAATGCCACGTAAAATAAACCCTACTAGTTACAGGCTTGGTTTACTCCAACTTTGAAACTCAAATATAACAACATATGGAAATACCATAAACTTTTTTCAGGAATCCAGAAATGTTTTCTTGGAGTTTCTTATTCTAAAATTCCTAAAAATCCATAGTCTCAAAGCAGGTAATCTTAGTTGGATAATATCTGCTTCAAAAGTATCTTTGGTCATAACGTGTGTAAGTTTGCATAAAGCAAAGGAGGATCTTAATGTTTTAGTTACAAGATTAACTAATTTTATTTTGCTTACGTACAATTTACCTGCAAGAGTGTACTTGCTTCGAAGTTTGAATTGGCCTTGCACTTCTGAATTTCTGAAGTTTTATTTTGACTTCAAACTTAAAAAAAACGACTCTTTTAAACAGGTACTCAAAGATGTTATTCAAATTGTTAACACGCAGCTTAATGCTAAAAAAATAGTTAGTACTTCCTGTGGTCCTGTTTCACTAAGGTTGCAGGGTTTTAAACTAAAAGCTTCAGGACGATTTCCGAATTCAAGGAACCAAATGAGTCAATCTACTCAAAGTAATGTAGGGTCTATCGCGTTAGCGGAATTAAATAATTATGTGGAATATTCGCAAATACCAATTTTCACAAAGTCAGGGGTTTATAGTTTACATATATGGTTACTATACGCTACTTAAATCAAATATTTATGAACTTAAATAAAAAATTACACAATAAGTATAAAACCTGCTCTAGTTACAATTCACATATTTTAAAATTTGGTGAGTATGGCTTTAAAGCTCATAAATCTAGTGTTCTTACAGAAGCAAATATTGACTTGTTACAAAGGTCCTTAAGTAAGTTTCTTAAAAAAATTTCTAAGGGTTCTAAAGCAACGAAATACTGAAATCGTCTGCAAGTAAATTCAACAGTAACTCGTTTAAGTCCCGAGTCACGCATGGGTAAGGGTAAAGGAGCTATTCTTCATAAAATCTTATATGTAAAAAAAGGGCAAATTATTTTTGAATTCTCGAGTATACCTCTTACCCAGATTTCTATTGTTTTGTCATTTTTAAATTCGAAGTTACCTCTTAGTATAAAATTATTAAAGAGAAGCATTTAATTAATAAATGTGGGGAAGAAACTTAAAGGTTGAGTGTTAGTCTGTCGCACTAAAAGTTGCGGGTTCGAGTCCCGTCTTCCCCGTCGTTTTCGAGATAAATAAAGACTATTGTACATAATACTATTAAATAAAAAATGAAATTTTTAAACACACAATGGCTTTTTCGTTGAGTATTTTCAACAAACCATAAAGATATAGGAACTCTTTATTTAATATTTGGTGCTTTTTCAGGAGTTATTGGAGGTTGTATGTCTCTGTTGATTAGGATGGAGTTAGCACAACCAGGTAATCATTTGTTAATGGGTAATCATCAAGTTTATAATGTTTTAGTTACTGCCCACGCATTTTTAATGATCTTTTTTATGGTAATGCCTGTAATGATAGGAGGTTTCGGTAATTGGCTAGTGCCTATTATGATAGGAAGTCCAGATATGGCTTTTCCACGTTTAAATAATATAAGTTTTTGGTTATTACCACCTTCACTTTGCCTTTTATTAGCGTCGTCTTTAGTTGAAGTAGGGGCTGGAACAGGTTGGACAGTGTATCCTCCATTAAGCTCTATTCAAAGCCATTCTGGTGGTGCTGTTGATTTAGCAATTTTTAGTTTGCACTTGTCTGGTGCAGCTTCTATTTTAGGTGCTGTGAATTTTATTTCTACAATTTTGAATATGCGTAATCCAGGTCAAAGTATGTATAGGATGCCTTTATTTGTATGGTCTATTTTTGTTACAGCATTTTTGTTATTATTAGCGGTACCTGTTTTAGCAGGCGCAATAACAATGCTTTTAACTGATCGTAATTTTAATACATCGTTTTTTGATCCAGCTGGTGGAGGAGATCCTATCTTATATCAGCATTTATTTTGATTCTTTGGCCATCCCGAGGTGTATATTCTTATTTTACCTGGTTTTGGTATGGTTAGTCATATTGTGTCAACTTTTTCTAGGAAACCTGTATTCGGTTATTTAGGAATGGTTTATGCTATGATTTCAATTGGTGTATTAGGGTTTATCGTATGAGCTCACCACATGTATACAGTAGGTTTGGATGTGGATACAAGAGCTTACTTTACAGCTGCTACAATGATTATAGCAGTACCTACAGGTATAAAAATTTTTAGTTGAATAGCAACGATGTGAGAAGGATCTATTCATCTTAAAACTCCCATGCTTTTTGCTGTGGGCTTTATTTTTTTATTCACTATAGGTGGTTTAACAGGAGTAGTGTTAGCCAATTCAGGTTTAGATATTAGTTTGCATGATACTTACTATGTTGTTGCACATTTTCACTATGTGTTATCTATGGGTGCAGTTTTTGCTATTTTTGCAGGTTTTTACTATTGATTTGGTAAAATAACAGGTTTACAGTACCCAGAAACTTTAGGACAAATTCATTTTTGGTCAACATTTATAGGAGTAAACTTAACTTTTATGCCTATGCATTTCTTAGGTTTAGCGGGTATGCCTAGAAGAATACCTGACTATCCAGACGCTTATGCAGGTTGGAACGCTATTGCTTCTTTTGGTTCTTACATGGCGCTTTTAAGTACTTTATTCTTTTTCTACACAGTTTTTGTGTCTCTAACTGCTAAAAATCCTTGCGTCAACGCGCCTTGGGATTTTAATTTAAATACTGGTAGAGGATCTTCTACAATGGAGTGAGCTACAAGCTCTCCACCAGCTTACCACACTTTCGAAGAGATGCCTTTAATTTGTGAGACAGTAAATAAAATAATAAAATAATGTATTACTATTCATCCAACATTTTTTTCAACACTCTTGCAAATAATTCTATACTGTTAAATTGCCAGCCAATTTCTCACTGCGATGCAGCTGAAAATTGGCAGGTAGGTTTTCAAGATCCTGCAACACCTATTATGGAAGGTATTATTAATTTACATCATGACTTGATGTTTTTTATTGTCGTTGTTTCCGTATTTGTTAGTTGAATGCTAGCAAGAACTTTATGGCATTTTGATAAAGTTCAAAATACTAGTGCTTCTTCGTTAAGTCACGGTACATTTATAGAAGTAATTTGGACAGTAACCCCTGCAATAATATTGCTAGTCATAGCCGTACCTTCTTTTTCTTTATTATATGCCATGGACGAAATAATTTCGCCAGCAATCACAATAAAAACTTTAGGTCATCAGTGATACTGGAGTTATGAGTATTCTGATTATACAAACAATTCTGATGAAGCAATAGCGTTTGATAGTTACATGATACCTGAAGAAGATCTCGAGTTTGGTCAATTAAGACTACTTGAAGTTGACAATCGTTTGGTGGTACCTGTAAATACTCACATAAGAGTTATTGTTTCTGCAGCAGATGTTTTACACAGTTGAGCTGTACCTTCTTTAGGTATTAAGTGTGATGCTATTCCAGGACGACTAAATCAAACTTCTATGTTTGTTAAAAGAGAAGGTTTATATTATGGACAGTGTAGTGAAATATGTGGAATTAATCACGGCTTTATGCCGATCCTTGTAGAAGCTGTATCACTTCCTAATTACATTACTTGAATTTATAATAAATTGGACGACTAACATGCGCTTTAGTATGTTACAGTTGTTACTTCTTCTAAGTTTGTTTTTAGTTTTTTTCAAATTCAAACCTGAATTCTTCATTTCTGTACTGCAAAAATTAAAAAATTACATAAAACACTAAGTTCAAAATGATATCGTTAACAAAAGTTTCTAAATCTGTACAAAGGCATCCTTTTCACTTGGTAGATCCAAGTCCGTGACCATTTGTTGCTTCTTTAACTGCGTTTGGGTGTGCTGTAGGTTTAGTAATGTACATGCACGCGTACACAGGCGGAAGTTCTCTTCTTCTAACAAGTTTTTTAATTTTATTATGTGTTATGTTTGTTTGGTGACGTCATGTTGTTAGAGAATCTACTTATGAAGGTCACCATACTGGTATTGTACAAAGAGGATTGCGTTATGGAGTTATTCTTTTTATAGTTTCCGAACTTCTCTTTTTCTTTGCTTTTTTTTGGGCTTTTTTCCATAGTAGTCTCGCTCCTACCGTTGAAATTGGGTCTATTTGGCCCCCAAAGGGAATAAATGTTTTAAGTCCTTGAGAAATTCCTTTCTTAAATACTATTATTTTATTATTATCAGGTTGTACGGTAACATGAGCGCATCACGCTATGGTTGCTAATTTACGTACACAAGCGTTTATTTCTTTGTTACTAACTATCGTATTAGCAAGTGTATTTACGTCATTCCAAGCATTTGAGTACAATATGGCTGATTTCCGCTTGTCTGATGGTATTTATGGTTCGACATTTTATTTAGCCACAGGTTTCCACGGTTTTCACGTATTTGTTGGAACCATCTTTTTAGGTGTTTGTTTAGTACGTCTATTAACATACCAATTAACTCAACAACATCATTTTGGTTTTGAAGCAGCGGCTTGGTATTGGCATTTTGTTGATGTTGTTTGGTTATTTCTATTTGTATCTATTTATTGGTGAGGCGGTTCATAAAAGAATAAAAAAATGTTAAACTATCTTGTTTTACTTATATTATCTACAACAGTTTTAATAAAACATAATATTATACTATTAAATGAAGAAACGTTGATTTTAATATGTTTCATTACGTTTTTTTGGCTAGGTACAAAAAATTTATCGGGAGGTATAAATGATAATTTAGAAGGAAAGATTTCTACTGTTAAAAATAATTTAGAGGGGTCCTTAAAAACCTCGCTTTTAAATTTGCAGAATTTGTTGGATATGCAAAAACGATTTTGGGGTCTTCTTCAAAATTTCAAACAACTGGGGTACAACTGTTTAAAATTTACAGGTTTAATCACAGATACAATTGTAGCAAATTCAGCTCAGTCTTTATCAGAGTTATTTCCACAAAAGCTGCAGTTCACAGCACGTTTAGAAAATCAAACTGCTAAACTTTTGTCTAAATTGATTATCTTAAAATTAAAAAAAATTGTAGAGCTGAAAGGTTTTTATTCTTCAGTTATGAGCAATCCTCATTTTGTGTGCTCTAATAAAATAGTGGTGAGAGAATGTATACAAAAAATTAGTTCCGTTAAATAAAATTTTTAACTTGATAACAAAAGCGGGTATAGGTGAATCGGCTACACCATTAATTTTCCACATTGAAAGTTACCGGTTCGAATCCGGTTACCCGCTAATTTTGTCATAAAGTAAGTTAAATTAGAATCGTATAAAAAGGGAGTATAGTTTAGTTGGTAGAACGCCTGTTTTGCATACATGTAGCATAGGTTCAAATCCTATTATTTCCAATAAGTTAAACAAATAATACGTACACCTAATGCATTTGAGGTTAAATTTAAGACAAGTGCTTTTACAAAAATACGACGCGTTGGACTGTCAAAGTACTGAGTTATCTTCAGATGTTTTGGAAATGCACTTGATTCAAAATCATGATGCAGTACTTAAAAAGAGTCCTAGTGCTTACCATAAAACGTTAGCCTTAGAGTTTTTGTCAACACAGAAGGTGTTGCATAGTACAGCGTCAAAGTCGTATCAATTAAATAACAAAGTAGTTACTACAATAAGAAAAGATAATTACTTTCTGCTTCTAGATTACTTTACCAACACCATTCTGTTGTCTACTAAAAGTAAAGATGTAGTAAAAACACATGACAATCCTATTTTAAAAAATTACTTAGTCGTATCGGAAAATCCTATTTCTTTTACTTCTATTATGATTAAAAGTAAATCATGTATTCAATAAATGGTGTATAGCCAAATCGGTAAGGCAGTGGCTTTTGATGCCGTCATGTAAAGGTTCGAGTCCTTTTACACCAGAATTTAAATTCATGCTCACTTGGTGAAATTGGTAGACACGATGGATTTAAAATCCATTCCTTTTTTGGGTACTGGTTCAAGTCCGGTAGTGAGTACAGAATGTAATATTTTATAAAATACAAATTAGAAACTTAATATTAAAATGCAAATTTTAAAACAACCTTTACTATCAGTAGTAAACGATCATCTGGTGGACTATCCTACACCAATTAATATTCATTATGCTTGAAGTTTTGGGTTTTTAGCATCTATGTGTTTAATTATTCAAATTTTAACAGGTATTTTTTTAGCTATGCATTATACCACTCATGTAGATTTAGCTTTTGCTAGTGTTGAACATATCATGAGAGATGTCAATTTTGGTTGGTTGTTACGTTACTTACATGCAAATGGTGCTTCTATGTTTTTTATTGTCGTTTATATGCATGTATTTAGAGGACTTTATTTCGGATCTTATGCTGCACCTCGTCATTGGGTATGAGCATTAGGAGTTTTAATACTTTTACTTATGATATTAACAGCTTTTATTGGTTATGTTTTACCATGAGGGCAGATGAGTCTATGGGGGGCAACTGTTATTACTAATCTCGTATCAGCAGTACCTTTAGTAGGTGATTCTATTGTAACTTGATTATGAGGAGGATTTTCTGTAGATAATGCAACTTTAAATAGGTTCTTTAGTTTACATTACTTACTTCCGTTTATTATTGCTGCGGCGAGTTTAGTTCACATAGCGATTTTACACCAAGATGGTTCAGGAAACCCTTTGGGTATTGATTCTACAGTTGATAAAATTTCTTTTCACCCTTATTTTATAGTTAAAGATTTTTTGGGTTTAACATTGTTCATTATTTTTTTCTCAATGTTTGCGTATTTTAATCCTAATATTTTAGGGCATTCAGATAACTACATTGAAGCGAACCCTATGGTTACGCCCGCTCACATTGTACCTGAATGGTATTTTTTACCTTTTTATGCAATTTTAAGAAGCATCCCTCACAAATTAGGTGGTGTTATCGCTATGGTACTAGCTATTGTAGTATTAGCTCTTTTACCTTGGATTCATAGTACAGAGATAAGAAGTTCTCGTTTTAGACCTATTTATAGAGTATTTTACTGAACTATAATTTCTTGTTGTTTGATCTTAGGTTGAATAGGGGGTATGCCTGTAGAAGATCCTTACATTGTAATAGGCCAAGTAGCCAGTATTTTTTATTTTGTCTATTTCCTAGGTATATTACCATTGCTCGGTAAGGTAGAAAAATTTTTGCTTTCAATCAAGTAAGTCTCTGAACATTTTTAGTTTAACAGGATAAAACACTAATCTTCTAAATTAGATATGAAGGTTCAAGTCCTTCAAGATGTGTAAATATAAAGAGGCGGGAAGAGCTCGGTTGGTTTGAGCAATAGATTGTGATTCTAGAGGTCGTGAGTTCAAATCTCATTTCCCGCCCGCTTGTCTTGTAGGTAGAGGGACTTGAACCCCCACAACGTTTCGTCACTAGAATCTAAACCTAGCATGTCTACCAATTCCATCATACCTACGAACTTCTATTTGCGTAAATTAATAAACTTGACTGCGCCTGTAAAATCACGAGACAACTGTACAGTAATTTGTTGTTTTCTAACATTTGATTTTTGGTGCATGGTTAAAACAATAGCACCTACCATAGCAATAAGTAAAATGAATCCTGAGCTTAGAAATATGAAACTAAACTCTGTATACAACACGCGGCCTACAACTTCAATATTATTTAAACCGTCGTTTTCTAGCACTCAATTATTTCAATGTAATGTAGACAAGAAATCTGAATTCACGAATTCAAAGTTGACGTTTAGGCCACTAACCAATTGAAAAGCTAAACTTGAAAAAATAATGAGGCTTAGAGGCACTTTCGATCAATTATTAGCTTTGAATGAAAGCGGTTTAACGTTTAACATCATTACTACAAATAAAAAAAGTACAGCAATAGCCCCTACGTAAACAATAAGTAACATGAAAGCTAGAAACTCTGCTCCCGACAACAACAATAATCCAGCAACATTACAAAAAACTAGTATCAAAAAAAGTACTGAATGCACAGCATTCGTTAAGTTTATAACCATAAAAGCTGATATAAAAGCTAAACTTGAAAAAATGTAAAATAGAATTAGTTCAATATGCATTACTCTTATTTTAATTAGCGAAAAAAGAGACTCGAACTCTCAACTTTAACCTTGGCAAGGTTACACTCTACCAATTGAGTTATCTTCGCGATTCATGACGGTATTAAAACGCTTTTGTACTTAACGAGGTAAAACCATCACTTTATGTTTTAATAAACTAATGACTTTTCCTGGGTTTAATCCTTTGGGACAACTTCTAGTACAATTCATTATAGTATGGCATCTAAGTAATTTCATTTTGCTATTTAAGGCTTCAAGACGGTTTGTAGCGGAGCTATCTCTTGTGTCAATTATTCACCGATATGCTTGTAACAACACAGCAGGTCCTAAATATTTATCGTGATTTCATCAATAGCTAGGACAACTAGAAGAGCAGCAAGCACACAAAATACACTCGTATACACCATCTAATTCTATTCTATCTACTTTAGATTGCAAATATTCTATATTAGCGGTACCATTAGATTGTAACCAAGGTTTGACTGATTTGTGTTGTGCATAAAAATTTGAGAGATCAGGAACTAAATCTTTGACAACATACATGTGAGGTAATGGGTACACAACTGTAAACCCTGTATCTTGCTTAAGCGCGCTTAAGCATGCTAGTGTATTTTTACCATCAATATTCATGGAACAAGATCCGCAAATACCTTCTCGACATGAACGTCTAAAAGTTAAGGTGGGATCTTGTGTTTCTTTTATTTGTATCAACGCATCAAGAACCATAGGCCCGCAATTTTCCATACTTATAGGATAAATAGCCAATCAAGGATCTTGGTTTGTATTAGGGTTCCATCTATACACTCTTAAGAACTTAAGAGATTGTAAGTATGTACCATTAGTTATTTTTATTTGATTACTTTTTTGTAAAAACATGTTTTAGAGATTTATAAATTGAAGTGAGAGTAAACATATGGTAAATAAAATAACTGACCTATTTAACTTTCTATTTTCAAGAGTGTGACCTAAACTTGATTTTATGTGACGTAGTCCATTTAACATGTGGTAAGACAATATTAATCCCAGCAAGAATTTAGTAAGTTGAGAATTTCCTAGTGTACAAATTATTTTTAATAAATGATTTAATTCTACTGGCGAGACTCATAGATACAATTTGAGGATGTAAGTAATTAATAATATATAGCATAATATAACAATAGCTGACAAACGATGCCAGATAGAAAATAAGGAACCGGTTTGCGGCAAATAAACTGTAAGGTGAGGAGAAATAGGCCTGTTAAAAGATTTAATCATCTATTAAACATGTTGTAAATGTATGTCTAGAACGAGAGTTGAACTCGTGACACAAGGGTTTTCAACCCAATGCTCTACCACTGAGCTATCTAGACAGTGAATCTGATTGGCGGGAAGAATAGGATTCGAACCTATGATAAGTAATACTTATAACAATTTTCAAAATTGGCGCTTTAAACCACTCAGCCATCATCCCTGTAACTGCTATTTTAGGGTAACAGGATTCGAACCTGTAATCTTTTATGCCCAAGACAAATATGTTAACCTTTACACTATACCCTAACAAAAAAAAGAAATTCTAAGAAAATAGAATTAAAAAAGCCATCATTAAAGCAAATAAAGCAACCGCTTCTGTTAACGCGAAACCTAAAATGGTATAACCAAATAATTCTTGTTTTAAAGAAGGATTTCTAGCAAAAGCCATAACTAGTGACCCAAATACAATTCCAACTCCAGCTCCAACTCCTGTAAGACCTATAGTAGCTAAACCAGCTCCTATCATTTTTGCACTTTGTAAAGTAACGTTCATTTTTATTAAAAATTTTATTATTTATTACCCTCTAGGTATAACCTCAAAAGCTAGGATTGGATTTGAACCAACATGTAAAAGATTTGCAATCTAACGCATAACCATTTTGCTACCTAGCCGTAATACACTAGCAAAAGCAGGACTTGAACCTACGACTCTTAGATTATGATTCTAATGTTCTACCAACTAAACTATTTTGCCTTTCTTTTTTATAAACGTCTTTGGCGTGTAACCCTACACCCGTTATGCGGTAAAGCAGTAAGATCTTGTATGGATAACAAGTTTACTTCAGTAGATGATAAAGCTTTGGTAATCGATTTTTTATTCTTATTTAAACCTTTAAGTTTTAAATGTATATGAGAAAACCCTAAACTTGAAGACTTAACTATAATGCTTACAACGGAATTATAAACAATAGTTGAAACAGACTTTCTTAAACCTCTAGATTTTTGACACCCTGCTGAAGTTCAAAGAAGTACATCGCCTGTTAAATTTGTAAAAGTACAAATAACATTATTAGATGTAAATAGAACAAAAAGTATACCTGTTTTTTTCACGTTAATTTTTAAATAGAAGTATTAACCAACCAAGATTCTCAAAACAAAATAATAGTCTTGGTAAAATTACGTTACATCCGAGTTCGGTATGGGATCGGGTACTTAACAACGCAATTTTTTAAGTTAATACTATATTACAACTAGTCTCACTCTAAAGCACCTTTGCACCATTCATAAACGAAACCTACCGTTAAAACAATTAAAAATATGATCATAGACCAAAACCCAAATATGGGTATTTGATTAAGAGTCACCGATCAAGGAAATAGAAAGCTAATTTCTAAATCAAAAATAAGAAATAATATAGCAACCAAGTAAAACCTTACGTCAAAAGTTGCTCTAGCATCATCAAATGGATTAAAGCCACATTCATAAGCGCTTACTTTCTCTTGATCAGGTTTTTGAGGAGTTAATACAAATGACAAAGCAAAAATGACTACTGATAATACAGTAGATATTGTAAAAAATACTAAAATGGTAGAGTACTCTGTAAATAAAATATTCATTGTTTTTAAATTAAGGTAATCAATCTAACGTTAATAATAACCCAGCTACAAAAAAAACCCAACCTAATGCTAATGGTAAAAATATTTTTCAACCGAGCCGCATTAATTGGTCATATCTATATCTTGGAAAAGCAGCACGGACTCAAATAAAACCAAATAAAAGACAAGTTGTTTTTGCGCTAAATCAAAAAGCACCTGGTACCCAATAAAATAATGCGATATTAAGCGGTGGTAACCAACCCCCTAAAAAAAATATAGTTGTTAAACTACACATTAAAATCATATTAGCGTACTCACCTAAAAAAAATAAAGCAAAACCCATCGCTGAGTACTCCACGTTGTAACCTGCTACTAACTCAGCTTCTGCTTCAGGTAAATCAAAAGGTGCCCTGTTAGTTTCAGCTAAAATAGAAATATAAAACATGATTAAAATAGGAAATAAAGGAATTCCGTATCATATGTACTGTTGTGCTAAAATAATTTCAGTAAAATTTAATGAGCCAGCACAAAGTAGTACGTTTATTAATATTAAACCAATTGAAACTTCATAGGATACCATCTGCGCAGCAGAGCGCAAAGCGCCTAAAAAAGCGTACTTTGAATTACTTGACCAACCCGCTGTTATGATACCGTATACACCCAGTGACGATATAGCTAATATGTATAATACCCCAGCATTTATATCAGAATAAACGCAACCTTCATTTATAGGCAACACACATCATGAAACTAATGCTAGTAAAAAAGTTAATATGGGGGCTAAGATGAAAATAGTTAAATTTGCACTGGAAGGTAAAATTGTTTCTTTTACAAACAACTTAAGAGCATCCGCTAAAGGTTGCAAGAGGCCAAACAACCCTACAACATTAGGACCTTTTCGACGTTGCATTGAAGCCATTACTTTCCTCTCAGCAAGAGTCATGTACGCTACAGCTATAAGTAATGGAACAATTAGCGTAAGTGATTTTATAATAGAGCTTAAAATTAACATGTTACTATAATTTAAAATATACTACCCTAAAATAGGAAAAGACATGCGCGACAAAAAGAAAGATAAAAGCTCTAGGTCTACAAAAAGAAACATTACTAAGAATGTAAATAAACCCAAAAATAAAGATGTACTCTTACTAATTGAGTAAGAAACTGTTCACACGGGTAAATTCTCAAAGTACATAATTTTTATTAATCTTATATAATAAAAACAAGTAATACAACTCATTATAACAGCAAACACGGCTAAAGCATAAGCATTATTTTGTAGTGAGACAAGCAAGACAAATAATTTTGCGAAGAAACCTACTAAAGGTGGAATACCTGCCATAGAAAATAGGAAGATAGACAACGTTAAAGCTAATACAGGATTAAAATATGATAACCCTTTAAAATCCTTAATGTAACGAATTTGGTAATGCTTTGGATACTGATAATAACGAAATGCTGATAAAGACAAAAAAATCCCTAGCATAGTAATTATATACACAGATATGTAAAACAGGAGGCTAAAAACACTTTCTAACTCACCAGTACTAAATCCTATTAAAAGAAAACCCACATGATTTATTGAACTATAAGCAATAAAACGTTTTCATCTTGTTTGAAAAAAAGCAGCTAAAGTTCCAACCAATACCGATAAGTAAGCACAAAAAATTATTATTTTTTGCCATGAAAAAATAAAATCATGGAAACCTATAAAACAAAAACGTAAGAGTAAAGTAGTTATAGCCAACTTAGGTAAAATTGAAAAGAAAGCTGTAATTGACGTTGGAGCTCCCTCGTATACATCAGGAGACCACACATGAAAAGGTGCTGCACTTAACTTGAAAAGGAATGCAGTACTCACAAAAATGATACCTATGTTTATACCAAATTCAGCCCCTGCTTTATCCAAAAGTGATCCTGTAAAAAATAAAGAAAAATCATAGAAGTTTGTTAATCCCGTTAAACTATATAAAATAGATGAACCAAATAACAATAGAGCTGATGAAAAAGCTCCTAAAATGAAATATTTTAAACCAGATTCTGTAGAAAATTCTGAAGTTCGTTTGAAACTCGCTAAAACATAAAATACTAAACTTTGGAACTCTATAGAAAGATATACTGATAACAGGTCTATTGCTTGTACGACAAATAACATACCTGTTACAGCTAAAAGAGTTAATATCCAGTATTCGAATGAGTTTATTTTCTCATTTACTACATAAGAAGTAGATAAAAAAAACCAAAAAAGATATGCACCCAAAAGTATTAGCTTGGATCCATATACAAGTGAGTCATTTACCAATAAATTATTCCAAGCCAAAAAGTTATACTGGGGACTTAAAGACGTGATTAAAAAACTGAAAGAACCAACTTGAAAACTTAACCAACCTACAACGTTACTAACCACAGGAAAACCTGCTTTCTGCGAAGTACTAAGTAATACACCATAAACAAGCAAACAACAACAAGATCCTAGTACAAAAATTTCTGGCAAAATTGTATAAATGTCATAAAAAGAGATAGCCATTATAAGTTATAAGAAAAATTCTATAGTACAAAAAATAATTTTCAGGAAACAAACTCTTAAAAAAATTAAAAATAATAATTGAGTATATCGGTCGTGTACATAGTCAGATACTATTGATTCTAAGCCAGATTTTGCGTGAACAAAACTGAAACCTACAACTAAAAATATAATTTCTATATCAACCAAAAACCCTGGTATTAACGCAACTGCTGAAAGACGGACTGCATGCCACATACCAAAAAAATTTACACCAATTTGTTGCATAGCTAAATAATTTTAATACATATTAATTGCTCTAATAAATTAACAACAGATACGTGCATTTCATTTAAAAAGACATTTGGATAAACACCCATTCACATGGTAGGAATAACCAATAAAAAAAGAATTCAGAATTCTCTACGAGAAACATCTTGGAACACTGTAAAGTACTGCGTTTTTAAAACTCCAAATACAACTCGATTCAGTAACCAAATTGAATAAGCAGCTCCTAGTATCATACTTGTAGCTGAGAAAAAAGTTAAAACAGTACTTATCTGAAAAGAACCTATTAACACAAGAAATTCCCCAATAAAACTACTTGTACCTGGGAACCCAATATTTGCAAAACTAAAAAACATAAAAAAAATAGTAAATAAAGGCATAACCTGAACTAATCCGCCGTAATATTTAATGATTCTAGTATGATGCCTATCATACAAAATTCCTATACAAAGAAATAAAGCAGCTGAGACTAAACCGTGACTTAGCATAAGGATAATACTACCTTCAATACCTTGTGTGTTCAAAGTAAAAATTCCTATTGTAACAAAGCCCATGTGCGAGACAGATGAGTATGCAATGATTTTTTTCAAATCTATTTGACGTAATGTTGTTAACGAGGCGTAAACAGCAGCAATTAAACTCAACATAAATACAAGAGGAGAAAAATAAATTGTAGCTACTGGAAACATAGGTAAAGAAAATCTTAAAAAACCGTAACCACCCATTTTTAACAGTATGCCCGCCAATATTACAGAACCTGCTGTTGGTGCTTCTGCGTGTGCTTCGGGTAACCAAATATGAAAAGGAACCATAGGAATTTTAACCGCAAGACTAGCAAAAAAAGCTAATCATAAAACTAGCTGCTTATTTTCAGAAAATTCTGTATGCCAAAGAACCTGAAGGTCAGTTGTACCAGCTTGAAAGTATATTACTAGAATAGCTAAAAGCATTAAAAGAGAACCTGTAAGAGTATACAAAAAGAACTGGTAAGCTGCTCTAATTTTACGATCTCTAGATCCCCATACTCCTACTATAATAAACATAGGCATTAGTACGCTTTCAAAAAATATGTAAAATAACAATAAATCTAAGACACAGAAAACTTGTATAAGCAAAAATTCTAATACCAAAAAGCAAATAAGGTACTCTTTTATTGAGTGTGCTACTGAACCCCAACTTACTAAAACACATAATAAAATAAGGAAAGTTGTTAGAACAATAAAAAATAAAGAAATCCCATCAACTCCAATCGTATAATACAAGTTAAACGAGGGTAACCAGCTAACAGTAAGCAAAAATTGGAATGAGGGATCTGAAGAATCAAACTCTAGCCATAAAAAAAGAGAAGATAAAAAAGAAAGACCTACAACACTAAACGTCACATCTCTGCACAAGTTTTTTGCTGAGGCGGGTATAAATAGTAGAATAACAGTACCTATAAGAGGTATTACAGATGTGATTAAAAGAGGGTTAAAGCCACTCATTTACAACTAATTTTAATTTGTGAGTCTAGACTGACTTGAACAGCCAACCTTACGCTTATCAAGTTACAATTGGAAACACTACGCTGACGTAGTACAACCTTTGCTCCAAAACCAAACGCGATAGTTTCCCATCATTAGGCTCCTTATTTACTTGTTTTAAGTAAATACGTAAATAGCAGTTTAATTTTTATTTTACAAAAAACTTTTTACTACTAAATACAATCCTATAATTCTTAATACGTTTTAATTTTTTTGTCTTATGAGATTTTTAGGACCCTGCTTTATAACGAGGTTTTTAGAGAGTTAGAGATTGTATACGCTGCAACCCCTCAAACTAACCTAACTATGTTAAAGTAACGATATTTTCAACAGGTTTCTGTACGTGACCTTGAATCTACTACGGTAAAATAATTTCACCTAGCTCCAATTTTACAATTGTAGGCTCCGAATAAACGCTAAACTCTATAACGGTAAGACTTCCACTTACACAAAAAAATTACTTAAAGAAAAATTTCTATACATAATATATTAATATTTTTGTATAAACGTAACACACGCGTATGCTCTAACCTTTAAGCTATAGACTCAAGTAAATAGTTTAAATAAAAAACAAGGTTAGCAAACAAATACTAACTAAAACTAAATTTAAATTGATACTAAAAAATGAAGTAAATAGTATACTACATAAAAACAGCAATCCAGCAACTATAAAGAAAATATAATGAGTTATTTGTCCACTTTGAAGACTAGCAGTAATTTTTGACCATTTAGGGATAACACGCAACAAACCAGTAGGAAACGCTAACTCTACAAATCCCCTATCTATATTTTTAAATGAAATAAAATAACCAAAATTCATTAAAGGCCTAACAATTAAAGAATTATTTAATTTATCTAAGTACCATTTTTTATTAAGAATAAACCCTAAAAAAATGATGATTTTATTATATTGACAAATTGAATAAAACCAAATAGGAAAAACATTTAATAAAGTAGCCAGTAATATACCACTTAAACTTATAAAAAAAGGAACCCATTTTATTGTAACCGGTAACCATTCAGCTTCAAACATATGAGAATGCTGCGGTAGTACAAATATAGAAGAACCCCAAAAACTGGTACCGAAACCAACAAAAAGATCTCTTGTTAAATAACCTATCCATAAACTTCCCAATGCTAACACAATTAAAGGAAAAAACATTAAAAAAGAAGACTCGTGTATGTTTTTTACTAAAGGTCTATTTACATTAGAATTGTTTAAAAAAGTTAGGTAAATTAATCTAAATGAATAAAAAGATGTAAAAAAAACAGCAATGCTACCCAACCAACAAGAAAAAAAACCGTAAGAAAAAGCTAAATTACTATAACCAGTTACTTGCGACAACTCCAAGATGAAATCTTTAGAGTAAAAGCCTGTTAAAAAAGGAAAGCCTGTTAAAGCTAAAGAACCTATTAACATTAAAGAATAAGTTAAAGGTAAAAACCTTACTAAAGATCCCATACGACGCATATCTTGCTCGTCAGAAACAGCATGTATAACTGAACCTGCACTTAAAAATAAAAGTGCTTTAAAGAAAGCATGGTTTGCTAAATGAAACATACTAACATTGTAACAAGATAAACCACATGCAAAAACCATGTAACCTAGCTGACTACAAGTTGAATAAGCAATTACCCTTTTTAAATCATTCTGAAAAACACCAGCAATAGCAGCAAAAAAAGCCGTTAAAGAGCCAAAAATAGTTAAGATAAATAACGTAAAAGGACAATATTCTAACAAAGGAGAGAATCTTACCATCAAGAAAACACCTGCTGTTACCATGGTTGCTGCGTGAATTAAAGCTGATACAGGAGTTGGTCCCTCCATTGCATCAGGTAATCACGTGTGCAGACCAAGTTGTGCAGATTTACCCACAGCACCTACAAATAACAAACAGCTTGCTAGCGTCAAGCCATGTACTTTTACTCCCATAAATATAAAACTGTAAGAAGATAAAAGAGGAACACACGAAAATATTGTTAAGTAATCAACTGAATTGAACATAAAAAAGATTGTCAAAATACCCAAACTCAAACCGAAATCACCTATACGGTTTACCACCAAAGCTTTTATTGCTGACTGGTTCGCAGCTAATCTTGTATGCCAAAAATTAATTAATAAGTAAGATGCTAAACCTACACCCTCCCATCCTAAAAACATTTGAATTAAGTTATCTGCAGTTACCAAAACTAGCATGAAGAATGTGAAGATTTCTAAATAAGCCATAAACCTAGGTATGTGAGGATCTGTTTCCATGTACTTAATTGAATATAAATGTACTAAACTAGAAATAGTTGTAATAATAACCAACATAGTAACAGTTAAACTGTCAAATAGAAAACCTCAATTTACTGAAAAAACACCTGAACTAATCCAGTTCACTAAGATTAAATAGCAAGGAGTACCCCCTAGACCTACTTCATAAAACGCTATAAACGAAAGTACCATAGAAAAACTAACACAAATTGTAGAAATTAAACTTGACCCATAACAACCAAGCCATCGACCACCAAAGCCTGAAATTACAGCCCCTATCAAAGGTAATATAATAATTAATAAATACATAATTAGTACGTGTGTTTTACTTAGTTATTGTAGTACAATTTATAACTACGTGAATTTATTTGAATTGACTCTAGCGCTATTTGATCACAATGCAATAATATACTTAAAGTGCTATCTATAATCATACTATCAACAAAAGATAAATTTAAATCATGTGTGGTATTTTTTAATAAAAATTTTGAAGAATAAAAATGCTTTAAAGTACTTAAACCTTCGTTTACTATTTGAGTGAATACAATTTGATTGCGTAAAGATGTCTCGTGTGTAATTTGCGATTCTTTTAAATTAGCTTCTACAACTAATTTCCTAGATTTTATAGATTTTAAAAACAAAGGAAAAAAGAAATGAGTAAGCACCATGTAAGAAACTAAAAATATAAAAAATAATCAAAAAAGTTGGGTGAATATAATAATACGATCTAATTGTGGCATGATATAGTAATTTTAGTGCATATCTAACACATCATTTAAATAGATGCATGTTAATAAAGTAAATACGTAAGCTTGCAAACCTGCAATGCCTAACTCGAGACCAATTAAGGCTAAAAGAAGTGCTAAAGGTATAAGATGTAAAAAAGCCATCAAACCACCTGCAGACAACATTGTTCACGCAAATCCTGCAATTATTTTCAACAATGTATGTCCTGATGTCATATTTGCAAATAAACGAATTGAAAGCGTAAACACTTTAACAATATAAGAAATAAACTCAATTGCTACTAATAAAGGTACTATAATCAAAGGTACTCCTTTAGGTAAAAATAACGCGAATAGTTTTAAGCCATGAGTCTGAATACCTATAATATTTATACCTATATAAATTGATAAGGCTAGACCAAATGTAAAAACTATATGACTAGTCGCTGTAAAAGTGTAAGGTACCATACCAACTAAATTACAAAAAAGTAAAATTAAATGTAAAACAAATATAAAAGGAAAGTAACGTTCCCCTTTAGAGCCTAAATTCTCCTGTACCATATTAGAGGTTACTTCATAAAGAAACTCTTCTGCGCACTGTCATTTATTTGGTATTAGGGTGTTTTTATAAAAACTTAAACTTGTTTTTAATATTAATAAAAAAGAGGCCAAAAGTAAAAATAATGACGAATTAGTAAATGAAAAATTATAACCGCTTAAACTAAGAGGGAGGATGGTAACAATTTCAAATTGTTCCAGAGGACTTGCTATGACAAAAGAAAACATGTTCCTAAAAACTTTTATTTCCAGGAGAAGAAGGAATCGAACCTTCAACCTTTGATTTTGAAAATCAGAACTCTAACCTATTGAGCTATTCTCCTTACTAACAGTAACAATAATAAATTAGAGAGAATAGGATTCGAACCTATGGTAATTGAATAATAAATAGATTTACAGTCTACCGCTTTAAACCACTCAGCCACCTCTCTGTTTCACCAAATTATTTCTTCTTACCGTATTTTGATCGGCTTTGCTGACGCTTACTTACTGGGTGAAGATCGCAAACACCTCTTACAAAATGATATTTTACACCAGGTAAATCTTTAACTCTACCACCACGTACAAGTACCATTGAATGATCTTGCAAATTATGTCCTTCCCCAGGAATGTAACCAATAACAAGTTTGCCCGTAGACAATTTAACCTTGGCTACTTTCCTCTCAGCTGAATTCGGTTTTTTAGGATTGGTTGTATACACTTTAATGCATATACCTTTTTTTTGGGGATTGCCATTTAAAGCTGCTGACTTTTTACCACAAGATTTTGCTTTTCGAGGTTTTTTTATTAACTGCGTAAAAGTTGGCATACGTGATTTTTTTATGCTAAGCAATAACGGACTTGAACCATTAACCGTTTCAGTGTAAATGAAACACTCTACCAATTGAGTTAATTGCTTAAGTACTAAATATATTTTTATATAGAATTTACTATCTAATAAATAGCTGCTTTAAACGAAAACAGATTATAAAAAACGCTAATTCTACAATAAGCGATAAATAAAATAGAATAATTATTTGTAACGTAACATCTGGTGGTATTACCAGGTAAAATAAAAATATTAAAATAAATAAAAGCTGTTTTCTGTATAAAGAAAACAAAAAGAATGCGTACGTTGTAGTGTATAAAAACAGTAAAGTAATAAATGAACAAAAAAGTAAATGTAAAGCAGTACTTAATAAATTATAAAATTGGCCTGTCCAAAGTAAATATTCTTGAATACGCACGTTAACAATTACCTCAAAAAATGCCTGCGTACTTTGCATTTCCCAATAAAAACAAAATTTAAATATTCCTGGTAGTAAAAATACATACGTTGTTAAAAAAACTAGTACTCACAAATTAAACGTACCTATTAAGTAAACTTGTAAAATCTTTAATTGGTAGGCATAAAGGCAAGGAACTAAAAAAAAGTATAAATGGTAAGAAAATAGAGGGAAAACAGCAACAGACGTTACAAACACTACACTTTGAATAACAGAATTGATTAAATCAGTTACACGTGTTGCAATTAAAGTGCTATACCCTAAATTTATTAATGGTTTAACTTCCAGTAGTAGAAATATGTCGACAAAATAAAAAGTAATTAAAAACGAAAGTAAAAAACTAAAAAAAGTGTAGTATACACGCCAAGATAATTCGGATAAATACAACTTGAAAACAGGCGTTGCTATAAACGTTTTAATGAAAACAATATTTTGTTGAGTGTATTAGGACTTGAACCTAAGATCTATAAATTAAAAGTTTACTGCTTTACCAAACTAAGCTACACACTCTTCTAGTGCTTGGAAAGACTTGAACTTTCATCAATAAATTCGTAGTTTACTACTTTATCCTGTTAAGTTACAAGCACTAAACTCGGAAAGAATGGGATTTGAACCCATGGTACAAAACATGTACGATGACTTAGCAAGTCATTGCCTTAAACCTCTCGGCCATCCTTCCTCTGTATAGTGGGCTTTTAATCTCAGGAAATTAGTACTTTTGCGTTTCAACTTTTTTGTAATGTAATCATCTAACACATTAACTAGTGCGTTAAATAAATATATGTTTAGATATGACCCAAACAAACAAGTTAAGTGTTCTGTGGAAGTATAAAAATCTCCAAAATGAGTATTTCTATACCCCATTTTACGTAATGATCTACTTTTGATACCAAGACATGGCAAACCTTGTTTTGATTTGATTTAAAGGAGTATAGGTTTCTTTTTAGCTTTTATGATGATCGGTTTGTCTCGTGTAACTATAAATTTATCTTTACGTTCAGAAATTGCAATACGTAATCCGCCACTACCAGCTAATGAGTACAAGTTTTCCAACAAATACTGTTTTTTACGTCGATAGTTAGGGTCCGTACCTACAAAACAGTACATTTTTTGCAGAACTTTGCGAACTTCGAAAGTTTTAGGGTATCTGCCTATTGCCACAGAATTGGTTATTAAGCCATATAAATAACGTTGGACGGTGTTAAGTCTTTTTTCTGTATTTAAATCGTAAATGCAATAATTTTTGTTGGCCTGAAACAATATTTTAACAAACAGTTCATTTAGTTTAATTTTTAAACTGTGATGAGTTTTTCATTGGATTATTTCGTAGTTCATTATGAAGCTTGTACCCGTAACCAATTTATGTTCACTTACAAGTACTTTGTATCTAATTGATGTAGCGGCGAAAGCTTCCAAAGATTTATAAAATCTCGTTCTAAAACTACCACCGTCTTGTTGACGCAATTGTTTCGCAACTGCTGGTATATTTATACAAAATGTACCAGCACAATCTGCAGTGGTACTTTGTTGTTTACACTGATTGAGAATAGACATAAAGACACCGTAGTCAAAACCGTTCAAAGCATAGGGTACATTTACTTTAACTTGATTATTTTCATTTTTTACAATGGTAAATACCTCGGGCCTACAATTTTTATTTGGTTTATACGCAAAGGGAAAAAACGCATTGCTGCATTTTAGGAAATTAGAAGTTTCTTTTTCTCGTTTTTCTCCTGTTACATTATGAAATAGTTGGCTATTATTTTTAATGGCTTTGCAACCACCACTCAAATAAAATCCCAATGCTTTTTTATTTATTACGTAAACATAGGCATTTTGGACTGTACGTTCCACGTAAAACGGGTTTTCATCAAATTTTGTTCTGTATCTAAGTTTCATAAGAAGGAATTTTGCCATTGCAATTAAATTTTCTGATGTATTTTTACCCATAAATTTATACAAAAATATACATAACTGAAAATCGTATTCTGAAGGACTTTTTGATCCTTTTTCTTGCAAAATATCTAAATATATATCATAGAGTACTGAGCATTCAATACTTCGCAAGACACCCAATGCTTCTTTTTCACCATCTGGGGTTAATTCTACATTACCCCAAATTTGGATTTTATGATTTTTTATTTTGTGCTTTAGAGTTGATTTAAAGTAGATGGTTTGTAAAGTATCCGTAGAAATAGCCTGCTCAAACAAAGGTTTTTTATACTTCAAAAAACCTGGCCATTGTTCACCTGTCATAGTTACCGCTCTATGTTTATTTTTTCTAAAAACTTCCAAAGTTATCTTCGGAAATTCAATTGTGGGTGGAAGTGTACTTCGAAGATTGGAGTACCAATTGGTAATCATAAAAACGTGTAATCCTGTTTTTGATGGACTAAATTCAACATAACATTCTTCTAAACCGTTTAATATTTCTTGAACGTAAGGCGAAAGTACAAATACATTGTCTTTTCGTTGTATGCAATGGTCAATATCTAAAACTGTAAAATTTGTGTTGTGGAATCCAAAAGAAACCCCTAACCTATTCGCAGGGTAATTTGATCTGGGCGCTAACTCTGCCAAAGCGTTTAAATCAAATAATTTAAACGGTTTCTTTTTCTGCAACCCTTTGATTAACTTTACTGTGGGTTCAGTTGTATATACGGGATAAGGTATTTTTCGTGTTCCTTGTCACTGCCAAAAACAAAAATTAGGTGAAGTACTAATTTTTGGAGGTAAACTATTATTATTTTTGATGTAAGCAACTGTTAAACGGTTTATCATAATTTATTTTAAGTTTGGAAAAAGTTT
>JAUKVZ010000019.1:0-26760 GCA_032355985.1 Sarcodiotheca gaudichaudii
TGGCTGTGAAAACGAAAACAGCAGCCCCGGATGCACTGACAGTTTTTCTTCCATCAACCGTTGTAGTTCAAATCGATTTGTCGCAGATACCCATTCAGAGACCGACTTTAACCCAACATAAATCTCGACGTTGGAAACAGGTTCCGGGTCGCCACCCAGTTCAGGTCGCCCTACCCTGCTTGACGCATAGATAACCTCGGGAAACTCGAGTAATATTTTTTCAAGTTTTTCAGCGACACCCAGCGAAGTTTCGAGACTCGACGAAGGTGCGAGCGTGACGCGGATATTGATCGTGCCTTCTTCAAGCTCCGGCACAAATTCAGTCCCGAGGAAAGGAACAGCCAAAAGAGAAATGACAAGCAACGCCACGGCACCTGAGACGACTTTCTTCTGACTTTGTAGCGCGCCGTTGAGAGTCCGTTTATATAGATTTTCCAAAGGGCGAAGAATTGGACTTTCACGATGTTTAACGCCGCCGCGAAAGAGATAAGTCGATAGAGCGGGCACCACAGTCAGTGCAACAAGCAATGAGGCGAGCATTGCCAGCACAATGCTGACCGCCATCGGTTGAAACAGCTTTCCTTCTACGCCTTCAAGCGAAAAAAGCGGGGCAAAAACAACGATGATGATGAGAACGGCATAGAAAACAGGACGCCCCATTTCACGGGCTGCTTCCTGTATTCTCAGTTGCAACCCATGGGGCTGATCTCCGACAGAAGCCGCTGTCTCGTCAGCACCTGCATCATCATCCGGTTTCGTCAGATGGCTAAAGATATTTTCCATCATCACTACCGATCCATCGACCATCATTCCAATTGCAATTGCCAACCCCCCCAATGACATGAGATTGGCAGACACGCCCCAAATCGACATCGCCATGAGCGCGAGGCCGATGGAAATGGGGACTGAGATGAGCACAAGAACTGTCGCGCGGAAGTTCATTAAGAACAGAGCCAAAATCACGACGATCAGAATGAATGCCTCAATGAGCGCACGGCGAACCCTGCGTACCGCCTGATCAACTAGATCAGCCTGATCGTATATAGGCTCCAGTACGACACCATCTGGCAATGCAAGCGCGACGGTTTCCAATCGATCTTTGATGCTATCGATAGCGACTTTCGTATTGGCGCCAAGCCGCTTCAGCACGACACCTAGTACGACTTCCCCCAATTGTTGTGGGCTTCCATCCGCATCGCGAATTGTAAGCGTGGTCGCCCCCTGGCGGATCTCTCCACCCAGACTGACATCTGCCACATCGGCGATGCGCACGACGAAGCCATCCTCTTCCTTCAGCGGAACATTTCCAATATCTCGGAGCCCGTCATCGCCGCTGCGAACCCAACCAACACCTCGAATGACAAGTTGTTCGGCGCCGCGATCAAGATACCAACCCCCAGAATTCCGATTACTTGCTTCGATGGCCTCGCGCACATCGTCAACTGCAAGCCCATAGGAAAGAAGCTTCTGCGGATCAATATTCACCTGGTACTGCAACACATCGCCGCCAAACGAAAGAACGTCGGTGACACCGTCAACAGGCATCAGCAAAAGCTTCACAACCCAGTCGTTGAGGCTCCGCAGTGTCTTGATATCAAACTTTCCTGGCTCTTCTGCACGCAAGACGTATTGAAATATCTGGCCCAGACCTGAGGTGTTGGGACCCATTTCCGGGGTCCCAACTCCGTCAGGAATTTGATCCATCGCGGCCTGCAACCGCTCGAAAACAAGCTGGCGCGCAAAGTAAATGTCCGTTCCTTCTTGAAACACGACTGTAATAACTGAGAGGCCTGTTTTCGAAATCGAACGGACTTCCTGCACATCCGGCATTGCATACATCACCGCCTCGATTGGGTATGTGATGAGCTGCTCAACCTCTTCGGAGGCCAAACCACGCGCTTCGGTGTTTATGGACACCTGTACATTGGTCACATCTGGAAATGCATCAAGATTAAGGTTCGGAAGAACCAAAACACTACTTACGATTGCCGCTGCCAAGCTTAAGACCACCAGAAGCCGACCGCGTATACCAAGATCAATTATGCTATTGAGCATTATCGCCTCCTAATGGTTGTGAATATCGAAGCCGCCCTTGGCGAGTTCAGATTGAAGGAAAAATGCGCCAGAGACTGCGACGGAGGTTCCAGCTCGAATACCTTCGATTACAGTCCATTCGCCGATGACACGTTCACGCTCGACTTCCACAGGCTTCAAACCACCGTCATCATCTTGTTCAAAGATGATCCAATCACCATCAGGACTGCGCACGAGCGCGTCACTGGGCACTGCGAGCACTGGCTCGCCATCTCCTCTTTCAATTTCTGCTCGAACAAATTGCCCCGGCCTCAGCTTTCGAGCCACATTTGAAGCAAGGATCCTTACATCCACGGTGCGCGTTTCTTCATCAACCGTGGAGCGAATTTGTTCCACTTCGGCTTCCTGAGTGCCCCCTTCGTGCCGAACCCACGCGCGGCTACCGATACTAATGGCGCTGGCATCATCTATGTCCAATCGCGCAATAACCCAGACGCTGTCCAGATCAACACTCTCAAATAACATCTGCCCGGGGTCGATGAGCTCGCCATCTCTGAAGTCATCTGCAATGATCACCCCGTTCTGGCCTGCCAAGAGGGTGAATTCGCCATGAGAATGAGACTCCGGCTCTTTAGACGAAGTGATAGCGTCAATGGCATTTTGTCCCAGCCCATAGGAGAATAGCTGGGCTTCAGCCTGTTGACGCGCCACCTGTGCTTCGAGATAGCGCCTTTCCGATACAACTTCCCGACCGAGCCGGCGCACACGACGCCACTCCCGATCTGCGACCAGCAGTTCCCCTTCCGCGTCGGCAACATCGCGACTAAACAAGGTGACGAGAGGGTCTCCGACCTCAACAGTTTCGCTCAAGCGCTTGTGGCGCTTAACAACAATCGCCGCTGTGCGTGGCGTTACAATACGTGAGTTGTAGGCATTCGATTTGATCTCTGCCGGAACGGTAATGCTATCGCCCAGAACAACTGGCGCCAGAACTTCAATACGGACACCAGCAGCGCTTAGGTTTTCCGCAGAGAGCGTCAGCTCCTGCGCCTCTTCAGCCTCCTGGTCCCCCGCGCCTACCTTGGCGACCGGTGGTTCTGCGTGACCGGACCCGTCGGCATCATCTGCCTCACCAACATGACCATGAGCATCAGCGCCATCAGATGTTCCCTGGTCGCCACTGATCAGCGCATAGGCCCCGAGAGAGCCAATCAGGATGAGGCCTGCCAAAGCGGCTATTAATTTCTGGTTCATTGTTCCGTTCCGATCCATTTTTCGACAACACCAGCTGCTTCCAACAACTGAAACCAGGCGGTCCACGCCTGGCCCTGCAGTTCAATCGAAGAATTTTGCGCGTCATAAATCTGCTGTAGCTGGATAAGGTATTCGATAGCGCCGATGTCGCCGCCACTTAAACGCCTCTCAAGTAAATTAGTCTGCTGTGCGAGAGCATTCTCACCACCCGTCTGCCATAGGATCTGACTGGATCTTAGCGCCTCATATCGACGAGCTGTTTCCCGCAGAAAGGCTGTTGCGGCACGCTGCGCCCCTTGTAGTTCTGCTGCTGCAGAAACAGCGTCCGCGCGAGATGCTGCAACCTCCGCACGACCTGAATTCAAGACGGGAATCGGAATCGAGACCCTGAACCCAAAAAGATCGGAGCCCCCCTCGTCACCCCAACGCACGCCAATAGAGGGATCAGGAACGCGCTCCCACTGTGCAACCTTGACTTCCTGCTCCGCCGCATCCCGGACAAATCGCGCGGCTAAAACAGGTGGCAAGCGGTCAACGTCCACTTCTTCGATATTCAGTGGTTCTGGCAATGCCCGCCCAAAACGCGGCCAGGTGATGGACTTGGTACCGGTTAGCTCGGCAAGTTCCTGTTCGGCCCTGGACAGTTCAGCTATGGCAAATTGCTCTGCCATGGCAGCTTGAGCGGAGGCCACACGGGCTGCCTGAGCTTCAGACGGCGAAATATCGCCCCCCCTCAACAGCCTCTCAGACAGTTCTACAAATCGGGTCATGGACTGCGTGCGTTTAGAGGCCAGTTGCACCATCTCTCTACGCTGGTCGACCAAAGAAAATCCGGAAAGAACTTCGGCGATGACGCGCTGTCGAATGCTCGCAAGCTCTAGGGCGGCACTTTCTGTCCGGCTATCTGCGGCTCGACCCCGAGCGGCTGGCTTGGAAAACCATTCAAGGGTCTGGGAGACACCAACCGTCTCAGTGCGAACGTCTGTATTTTCTCTCTCATATTCTATTTCAGGATTGTAGCGCCAGAGACCTGCGCCTTCACCCCGGGCTTGCGCTGCTCTCAAACGCGCCTGCGCCGAAGCAATCGTCGGGTTTTCATTTATTATACTAGAGACGATTGCAGAGAGCCCGGCCGGAGTTGCCACTTCGACCTCAGAAGGAGCAGCTACGGCAATAGCTGGTCCGAAAGCGAGAACGGCGCACAGCCATCCCCTCGTAATAAAGCGAAACATAAATTATCCTCACGAACATATGGAGATATCCCTCTGGCAAAAACAGCTGGAGGGCTTTGTTCCTAAATGGAACTATGTGAGAGGATTAGTGTTGCGGTGGTTTTTCGGCCCGAGCAACCAACTGCAAGCGTGGAAGATTATCCGCAGGAAGGCGTGTCGATGATTGATCGCCGGCCTGAGTGACAGTTACAGATTCAGTGCGCAAAGGCATGGGCACACAATGTCCACAATGCTCTGCACCACGGTCGGGAGCGGGCGTATCATTATCGCCGCTTTCATGATCTGTAAGTTGAGTTGATACAGCTGTTTCCAAGACCTGAATATGGTCTTCATCTGCAAACGTGCTTACTGGCACGATGAACAAGGCCAGTAATACGGTTAAGATGAACATCTGTCTCATGAATTGCACAATACGGATGAAACCAATAACGTCAATGCCTAAGCCTCTCAAAAGATGACTCATGCTTGCAGGTTTTGGCTCGATCAAACGAGATTCTTTCATTTGAAACTTGGGCGTGCAAGTCCCCGACTTCTTTGACGCAGTAGTTTGGCGTCAAAATCTTTTGAGTGAGTTGGCGGTCTAATTGTATTCAAGGTCTGACCTCACTCAGTTAACGTTAAGCGGCTTGCCGTAGACCGTTCAAGCGGAGATCTCGATTCTAAGTTCCTCAATGCATTAACCCAGGGAAAGGTTGGTGGTGGGGAAGCGGCATGGAACACCGCTGGTAAGTGCATGATATTGAATGACAATGAGGGAACGAAAATTAAGCGGTACCAGCAAATGTACCAGCACCTCGAATTTGTAGGGTGGTTCAATGCCACAGGCGGCTACCCGTTGGCTGCACCCACAACTGAAGCCTACCGCCATCGGAAAGCTTGCGAAGCTTGTCTCCTGGCCTTGTATTTCGACATTTGAGATCAGAAAGAGACATACCTTTTCACATCTGTCATTTCACCGTAGGATACCAACAAGCCTCTCGGATACCAACAAAAATACCAACAAAAGTTCGTCGTTAACCACTTTTGACCAAGTTAGATAGCGATGCACCAAGCAGGAGAAAACCGTGAAAAATTGCGTTTTTTCAACAACTTAAGTCACACGTCAGGTGACGAGAGCAAAGGGGAGAAATGTTGAGGAAAGTAAAAATGGTGCCCAGGGGCGGGAGCTTATTGACCCATCAACTAACTGATTTCCATACATAATTTCTTCTTTCGATCGACAAGTACCAACAAAAATACCAACATACTGCCCGGCGGCAGCACACGCAGGCTCAGCTGGCCTGCAATATTTCGACACGACTGCACTTATGGTACTTGTGATTTTCGGCCCGAAGACCTTACTCACCAAGCGGATTGGACTGAACAACGCTCTGATTAACTTCTTAAAGAAGAAGCCTGAAGGGTCTGTGTAGGCGAGTGGGTTGCTGAGAGCGTAGGTGTAGCGGTTGAAGTTCTATGAGGCACCGTGGGGGTTGAGCGGCGCTTGCACGAAGGGTTAGGTGGACTGAGGACAAGATCCAGTGGACCTTTACGCCGCCGAACGTAGAGAGCATGCGTCCCACTTGTGGGTCCCCCGGGTCTGGCTCAGCCAGCCCGAGGACAGGCTCCCCACCCTTCTTAAGTTCGCGCCCGACACCGCCAAGACTGTGCGTTGCGATGGCGGAGAAGGACGCTGAGAGGAAGTGGTGCGCAGCGCTGAGAGCGGCGAGAGTTGCGACCAACCAATTCGGCAAGCGCCCTTCGCGAAGGTCGTAGGCGCTGAGTGCAATGAGACAGGCTAGTCCAGCAGTGGCGACAAGGAGAAACATGACGTGGGCGCTTTTCGTCAACTTTAGATTGCGAAAACAGGCGCCTAGTCAAGAGAAGCTCCGCGGCAAGCCGCTCATCTCAGAAAGTCCGAAGCCCTACCGCCCGGAAGGATTAACATTGAAACGATCAGACAAAAACTGATCTATTTCTAGGTATTCTTTCACGTGTGGTAGAACCTTCCAAAACGCTTCCAAATTGGCGACTCCACGTGAAACTGCCTCGGAGCACATCCTAGTTCTGACATCGTCTACAAGCGCAAGATCTACGTTATAGGCGAGCGGGTTGTTGAGAGCGTAGATGTAGCGGTTGAAGTTATATGAAGCACCGTGGGGGTTGGTGGGAGATTGCACGAAGGGTGAGGTGGATCAAGTAAAGATCCAGTGGAACTTTGCGCCGCCGAACGCGGCTGGTCGCTAGCGTTCCAGGTTCCAAGCGCTTTCAGGAAACACCACTCCGGGTTTCCAGTTCGAAAGCGCGACAGAAAACAAAGACGCGATTGTTGCCCGTGAGCCTATTGCCCCCAAAACCAGAGAGCCGTCATAGGTGTAGCTGGTGTTGAGCGTACCTGTGATGCTGGCCACGCCGTGAACCGGGATCCCCACCCCGCCATAGGTATAGGTGCCCACATCCGACTTCGACGTGATGTTGCCCCCCAAGGAGAGTGGGCATCGTAAGAGATGGTCTTAAGGTTGCCACACGGCCATTGGCGTCATAGGTGCGAGTGCATCAAGTGCACTGTTACCGTAATTCCAAATTCTTCTATCTACTTGTTATTCTCATCCAAATAGCGAAGCACCTGCGCCATCTTTTCCAATTGAGGACGCGCATCAGGATGCATCCAATGGCCTTCTGGAATAGGCTGTTTTATGCCTGCCACATCCACAACTGCTCTTCGCCACATCTCCACAGCCCAAAGCGGCTGACGTTCGGTTGTTGCTAAAGGGATAGACTCAAAGTCATCTATCTCCCAGCGATTCTCCAACTGATCGGACAGGAGGCGCTCTATAAAGTTGGCCAGATCACCGTATGTTTTAAATCGTTGACTCAAAGCAAACCTCCAAATCATCGGAACAAGATTCTATGAACGGATGAAGAAGACACACTACTTAAGGTCCGAACCATTGACTAGGGGGCCAAGCATCGAAATGACGATGGCCAGGAGTACCGGGTCTTCCGGTAGCGAATCTAAACACTTGTATAGATCCGTTAAATCCAAATCCCACTCGAAACTTCTCACCCCAAGGAGCCCCGCCATTCAAAAACCCTGCTTTCTGTCCGGCTCCCCGACCACGTACACCGCCTCGTCCGAACACCGGTCCGGTCGGGCCAAAGAACTTTGAGAGTTTAGCAGACACCGAACTGAAAC
This sequence comes from Sarcodiotheca gaudichaudii, assembly GCA_032355985.1. Taxonomy (NCBI): domain Eukaryota; phylum Rhodophyta; class Florideophyceae; order Gigartinales; family Solieriaceae; genus Sarcodiotheca; species Sarcodiotheca gaudichaudii. Next base: position 7,696 of record JAUKVZ010000019.1, read on the forward strand.
GAGGACCCAATTTGGTAGCAAGCCAGGCTCCCCATTTTCCACCGATGCCAATCCCACCACCAGATACGGAACCGTAGGTTAGGGCCATATCGATACCATGTTCTCTAAAATCATTGGCGATTTGCTCAGGGTCGAAAATCCGCCCAGATACCCAGTCATTAAACTGATCATCCACGTTCTGGGCGTGCGCATCATGATTATACGCATATATGAATGCGCCTGTTACGGCCCCGTTGGCGAACTTACCCCCACCAATGACGGAAGCTGTACCGCCTATGACAGCTGCAACCGATGTCCCGGAGACAATGTCCATCTTTGGTAGACTGCTCATTGCCAGGCTTGAGAAAGACGCTGACAAAAAGGCGGATTTGAAGTTACCGCCCTGTGCAACAGAGAGACCACCCTGAGCTACACCATGCAATACGGCTTGCTCGAACGGGTTAATCTCCCCTGCTTCTGCCAAGCCGCCAATTGCATTGGTCACTGCAGCCGACACACCTGAGAAGGCTGCCGCTTTCAACGCCTGACCAAACGAAGCCCCCTGTTCAGCCGCAATAGAAAAACTACCTATCGCCGCGTTGATCGTAAGGCACAGTGGATTACCGCCGCACATGACCATACCCAAGACAGTATTGGCGATAGAAGCAATTTCCGGTCCAAACACTTTGCTGACAACCGTAACGAACGGTCTGGCTATGGCGCCGAGTATCTTCGCGATCTTCTTAAAGAAGAAGCCACTTGGGTCTGTGTAGGCGAGTGGGTTGTTGAGAGCGTAGGTGTAGCGGTTGAAGTTCTGCGGGTTGAGAGGAGATTGCACAAATGGATCGGCTGAGAGCATGCGCCCCACTTGCGGGTCGTAGAGACGTCCGTTCATGTGAACGAGGCCGACCTCCTCCAGGTGTTCGTGGGACGTGAAGCCTCTGTTGGTCTCACTGGTGACCAGCTCGAGCGGGTCATCTGCCCATGTCGTGTCATACCGCCGCTTGCCCCAAGGATCATAGGCATTGCCTTCCGCGAACAGACCCGCAGCATCGGTGATGGTCTCCACCGAGCCCAGATGGTCGAGATGATAAAAGCGCGTAACATCTGTTTGGACTAGGGCCGCATCAATGGTCTCAGCCACCAGCGCCACCATGCCATTTGGCCCGTGGATATAATTGAGCCAGCGGTCTTCACTTGTGGCACTGTCCTGCTCCAGCTCCAGATAGCCTGCCGCAAAGTACCAGGTGGTCTGTGTGCCGTTCGTCTGACTGATGCGGCTCTGGTCCGGCCCATAGGTGAAGCTGGTGGTATCACCACCACGTATGATGCTGAGCGGCTGATTGCTGGCGTTCCAGGTGATGGTGCGACTGTTGCCTGTCAGCATGTTGCCATTGGCATCATAGGTGTAGCTGGTGTTGAGTGTTCCAGTAATGCTAGCCACGCCGTGAACCGGGATCCCCACCCCGCCATAGGTGTAGGTGCCCACATCCGACTTCGACGTGATGTTGCCCAGCGCATCGTAAGAGATGGTCTTGAGGTTGCCGCCATTGACGCTTGAGGAGACCAGACGGTTTAGATTGTCATAGCCAAAGCTCTCGGTCAGACCGCGATTGGTGTCCTGACGGCTCGCCATATTGCCGATCGTGTCAAACGTATAGGTCAGGTCCTGGATGTTGGGAACGCTTGAGCCGGGTCCGGTTGCTTCAATGTCTGTCAGCCAGCCCCGCGTGTCATAGGCTCTCGTCGTGGTGACGTCATTACCCTGGATCTGGGAGGTCACATTGCCCGATGCATCCATGGCCAACGCCTGCCAATAAAGCGCACTGGTCGTGTTGTTGCGGATCTGGGAGAGGAAGCCGAGGCTTGTATAGACGTTCTGGATAACCAGCCCATTGGGATTGCTGACAGTTGCCACCCGGCCATTGGCATCATAGGTGCGGGCGACCGTACCGAAGGTACCAATATCCAGCTGGGTCGCGACCGAGATCTCGCGCCCCAAGCTGTCATAGGACATGGTCTGCAGATAATTGGCATTGGTGGCCACACTGGCAAGCTTGCCGATGCCTTTGGTGGCCGTGTCATAGACCCAGGTCGTGACCATGTCCGGATCGGTTCGTGTGAGGGTCCGGCCCAAGAGGTCATAGGTGAAGCTGGTGACCTGGGCCTTGGCGTCCGTCTCGGTGAGCAGTTCCCCCAACACATTATAGGTGTAAGAGACCGTGCCCATGTCCGGGTCGGTCATCGCCGTTTTGAAGCCGCGCGTATTATAGGTCGCGGTTGTGACATTGCCTGCCGCATCCGTCGTCTGGGTCAGGTTCCCCGACGCGTCATAAACAAAGGTGGTGAGGTGATTGTAGCTGAAGTTCGCTTCGCGGATCTGCGTCGTCTGACCTTGGGAGTTGACCACGGTCAGCTTGTGCTGCCCTTTGGAGTTGGTCACCCGGGTGGTGAGCCCGGTATAGGTGAAGGTTGTGACGCTGCTGTCGGGATGCGTCTCGGTATAGACCCTGTCCAGCAGATCGTAGGCTACATAGGTCCAGTCCGGCGTATCCCCCACATAATAAGGACGTGAAGTCTGAGTGGCCCGACCCAGATGATCGTAGACTGTGTCTGCATAAATCGCCGTGCCATCAAAGCCCTGGGTTTCCTGGCGGATCACCCTGCCGCGTGCATCCGCATACGACCTGGAGATCGGACCATTCGGCGTATTGGTGCTGTCGACAGGCGTCGTGACGATGACGAACTTCGCATGCGTGGGGCAGCTCTCCGTGCCCCCTGCCACACTTGAGCAATATAGGTAGGACACCGTCGCGCCATTCCCGTCAGCCAACGTCTCGCCGGTCTGCCGTCCAAAGCCATCATAGGTCCAGTTGGTGGTGAGCGCATTGGGGCCTGTCAGCGACAGACGGTTGCCGAACATCGCGTCAAAGGTCCGGGTCTCTGTGTGGCCCAGCGCATTGGTCTCGCTAACGGGGAAACGCCCGGTGCCGTCATAGGTGACTGTTGCCGTCCGTGACGTGATGCCCTGACCACTGGTCGTGGTGCTAATCTTGTTGCCGAACGCGTCGTGCGTATAGGTCGTCTCCACCCGGAGAGACGGCACATCCGGCTCAACGATCTCCTTGGTGAGAAGCCCGGTGCCCGCGTCATACTCAAATGCCGACACCCGCGTTACCGTTGCTGCGGAGGCAGATGTTGCCGCCAGACCCAGCAAGAGGAGGCCGCCAAAAACACCAGAGAGAACACTTGCAAGGAACTTTGAACGTTCCCGCATAAGTGGGCGTGTGCCCCGGGCATCAAGCGTCAACCACCGCCCGTGCCGGGCATTATCAGCCACTATCGCTTTCACCCTGTCACCCCGCCGCTTGCTCATGACCTCGACCCTGTTCCGGTTATTGGGCTTGCTCCGCGCCACATCACCCACCCCGCTCATGGGCTCACATCCGTCACTGACGTACGGGTCAGCCGACCCAGGATCCAGGCAGCTTCATTGTTCGTGTAGGTATTGGTGGTGGTCTTGGAAAAGCCATCGCTGGTGGACACCGCAATCTCGGTCGCATTGCCCCAGGCATCATAGGCGTTCGTGGTCGTCACAACCGGCAGCACAGATCCATCAAGGTCCCAGCCTTTTTCAACAATCGTCGTCGCATAAGGAAAATAACGATTGCCGACAGCAATTGTGCAGGCCGACGCGTTCGCCGGATTGATACAGGCAAACGCATACGTCTTCTCAGACAGAACACCCGCATTCCCAACCCCCGGCGCACTGGAGCGCTCCAGAGAGACACGACCGACATAAGGATAATCCTGTCGATATTCCCGACGGGTCACAAAGTCCGTCTCAACCTGTTCGGCTTCCGTCCAGGCGAACCCAAGCGATCCGCGACCATCCGCCCTGGCCCGCAACCCCCCATAGCGATATTCCGTCGGCACAAACCCGCCGACACCATCACGCACATCTGCACGCGACACAACATAGGCCGCAGGCTGCAGATCGATCTCGGGGTAAACAGCACCGGACCCGCGCGTATAGATCGCATCATCCGTCAGAGGCGTGTACGTCAGCTGAACCTTCGGACCAAAACCATCGTCAATAGACGACAAAAGATCCGGCACACCCGACGTGCTAAGCCAAAGTTCACGTTTGTCTATTGAGTGGCCATAGGTCCCAGCATTGTACCAGAGCATGTCTGACTTGCCGTCGCCGTTGAAGTCTCCATATTGCCGCATGGACCCAGCCAACGTGGTATAGGGAACAGTTCCAGGAGGGCCACCAAGCATAGTCGCTTCCTGATCAAATGTTCCATCTCCTTTGGATATCCAAAGAATATGATTGCCAGAGGTCCGGCCAGAGGTATCGGTGTTCACCCAGTGAACGTCTGCAAATCCATCGCCATTGAGATCGGCAACGGTAGGAATAAACTGGACCAATTGTCCGTCCTGACCGTTCACATTATTGATCACATGGAATGTGCCATCTCCCTTTGACAGGAGGAGGACGCGTGTCGCAACACCAGCTGTGCGTCCATAGACATCAGAGTAATTGAAAAGAAGGTCTGTCTTTCCATCCCCGTTAAAATCACCGGCAAATCGCAAATGCCCATTCAGTGCAGGAGGCGCAGGCGACCCTCCGTTGGCGCTTGTGTTAACTTGCGTGAATGTGCCGTCGCCGTCAGACAACCAAAGAATGAGATTGCTGTTGCTATGACCAAGAGTGCCTGAATCCATCCAGAGAATATCGGCCAGCCCATCACCGTCAAAGTCCCCGACGCTCGGAGCATACTGAACAAACTGCCCATCCTGACTATTGACATTATTGATCACCTGAAAAGTGCCGTCGCCACTTGAAAGCAACAGAGTGCGCGTCGCCGCTCCAGCTGTACGTCCATAAATGTCAGAATGGTTGAAAAACAGGTCCGTCTTGCCATCACCATTAAAGTCACCAGCAGATAGTAGATGTCCATTCAATGCAGGAGACGCTGGCGAACCGCCGATAACGCTGGTATTGACTTGTGTAAACGTTCCATCGCCATCTGAAAGCCAAATTGCCAAATTGCTATCACTATGGCCATAGGTTCCTGAGCCCATCCAGAGAATATCCGCCAGACCGTCGCCATTAAAATCGCCGGCACTTGGCGCCCACTGCGCAAACTGTCCGTCCTGCCCATTCACATTGCCAATCGTCTGAACCGTGCCGTCCCCGTTTGACAACCAAATGGCCCTGGTTGCGGGCGCAGAGGAACGACCATAGATATCCGCATAGTGCCAAAGTACATCCGCACGCCCATCGCCATCAAAGTCCCCTAGCAGCGGTATGCTCCCATTCCATTGCCCATCCTGTCCGGCTACATTGCTAATCGTCGAAAACCGGTCCGTCGTGACGACAGGATAGGTGAAACTGGTTTTGGGCAAACAAACACTGGTGCCGTCACACTTCTCAATCGCCACCAACCTTGATCGATCTGTATCGGGAGCATATTCATAAGTTAAGGTGTACGAACTCGCTAAAAAATTGCCAACATAGGTGTCAATTGTTTTTAGTCGGAGGTTCGTTTGGAACAACGACCCTTGATGGTACGTTCGCGCAATATCTGTCCTGGATTCATAAGTGAAACGGACCGATGCAAAGGGAGCGTTGGTCGCGGTACCGGTATAGTCAATTCGGGTAGGGTAGAAAAAACTGTTGGCAGTACTCTGACCATATCCAACGTTCATATAATTTCCGTGCCGATCTAATATCGAATTCACCTTCCACGCAGCGGTGATATTCTGTCCGGCAGGTACAGTCCGAGATGGCCATGTGCCTCCATAGGCAAATTGCAGACCTGACTTCGTCCATACATCAAATATAGCAGGGCCTGTCCCGTGAAACGAATATGATCTGATCCTCGAAAACCCCTCCATTTCTGTTCGATAATCAGAACCCGATGCCCCATAAGTACCGGATGTCCCCACCAGCCTCTGACCATCTATACAAAATCGATCATCAGTATCAAAATTGACTGCGCCGCGAACGCCATCCTGCGCGATTGTCTTCGGACAACGCGTCACAGTCGAAAGGCCCGACAGGGTCCAACCGACGCCGAGCAAGCCATTGCCTGACTGGCTTGAATAGTTCAAGGATAAGGAAGGCTGCAAACCTGCGGTTCCAGGCGGCACAGCGATCTCTATCGAATAGCTTGAAGCTCCAGATTCGGAGACTGAAAAGCCGCCCGGGATCACTACTTCATTGGCGTTTGCGAAATCGCTCACTGCAATCCCGATTAGAACAACAAGCAACAAGCGCAACATTAACCGTCTCCACAATTCGACTCCTGCGGAGATAAACTTATACATTCATTATAAAACGAACAATGCGTCTTAACGGTATATTGAAATAGTCAGCGCACCAATAGCGAGTGGGCATCTAAGAAAGGCCCCAAGATTGCCCGATTAAACTGCAGCCCAACACCTAGTCTTAAAATTGTTAGAATGATTGAACCAGTGCCAAAACCATCAGAGTTCGAAAGTAAAAGCGCGCCAAACCAAAAATCAACAAAGGGCTCACATAGGTCGGCTATGATCCTATGCTTAGGGCGACGTGCACTTTAAACCGCCCCCTACAAATGAACCAATTAGCAAGGGCGGGAGGCTGCCAGACCCTCAATTTCTTTTACGAGATTCGTGAAAATCCTTTTATTCGCTTTTTTTGGGCCATGTGTCGCGACAGATTTGCCATATATTGAAAGTAACGGGAGGATGCTCTCAAAAACCTCTCTCTGCTCGCCAATAAGCCCATTTATTTTTCCGTCAAATCGCTCGCAACATGCCGCATACAAGCGGGCATCCATTTCATTTACAGACAGAATTTTTTCGCGAATTTCGTCCGTAATCTCTGCTCGAGGCGAAACAGGCGGTGTCACATTTTTTGGTGAAGAAAAAAGTTTTCTTAATGGCCACCCCAAGGTCAATGCTAGATAAAGCACTGCCTCATCATAGCGCGCTGTGGGGGCTGCCAAATGAAAGTGATTGTCGATCGCCGATATGGCTGCTTTATAGTCTTGTGCAGTGACTTCACGCACATCGCGTCGCAATGCTGGAATATTTTTCGTGTCCAATGTGTCGTCATGAACAAGCTGGCGCACCATGGCGTTGCTATTTCCCAGAAAGTCACTGTCGAGAAACTCGATGATAGGTGTCTCGAGAGGTAAAAAGCCCATCTTGCGCACATAATTGTATGCAGAAACGACTCGACTTACCGGGTCGCGCACAAAAGTGATGTAGCTGACCGATTCCGGCAGAAATTTGTGAATACCATACCGCATATGGCCACTTATGATGTTGATTTTCCGCTTGCGTGGAAGCCGTATCGTCTTTTGGAAAACTTTTAGTGGCGTCGTTTCTTTCGCCCGCACTAGCAATTCCGCTGCATATTCTGGCTCGTAGACACCAGTGCCACTTTGAGCAGATCGGACGCTTGTGCCTTCATAAACTCCACAGGAATGTCCATAAAATATGTCTCGCCCCATTAGCATATCGAAACTAGTCCCGGCTGTTTTTGCTATATGGATAAACGCGAGCAACTGTTCTTCTGCCAATGGTCTATTTCCGTTTCTTCTTACTCTGGCACCAGGATTTGACTTTCGGCGGCGACAGGGCGTGCAACACACCCCAAAAATTAAACTCCCACGTTTACTGAATCCAGAGGTAAATTTGGCCACAAACACAATTAACGGAAGGGAGGAGTGTCTCCAACATTAAGAAAAGTCAGCCATCACCCCTAAAAGATCAGGTAATTTCAATCATCCGCCAAATCAGGCATCGCGTAGCCTCAATTGACCTGAGCCCCAGAACTTCCTCCAAGGTTTGGTAGAGTCCGTCACAATGAAGGAGACGGACGATGAAGCGTTCAAGGTTCACGGAAGAACAGATTATCGGGATGATCAAGGAGCAGGAGGCAGGGATGCCGACTGCCGAAATTTGTCGCAAACACGGTATCAGCAGTGCCTCGTTCTACAAATACAAGGCGAAGTTTGGCGGGCTGGAAGTATCCGACGCCCGCAAACTGAAGGCTCTGGAAGATGAGAACGCGAAGCTAAAGAAGCTGCTTGCCGAACAGTTGCTGGACAATGCCCTTTTGAAGGATATTGCCTCAAAAAAATGGTAACGCCCGAGGCAAGGCGGGATGCCGTGGCTCATGCCTGTGAGGAGTACAGTGTGAGCCAGCGTCGGGCGTGTTCAGTGCTGCAGGTTGATCGGTCGAGTGTTCGATACAAAAGCGTTCGTCCTGATGATGCTGATCTACGTGAGGCGATAAAGGCGGTTGCTGCTCAACGCCGACGCTTTGGCTACAGGCGTATTCACGTGATGTTGCAAAGGCAGGGCATCCATATCAACCACAAGAAGCTGCGGCGGCTCTACCGAGAAGAGAAGCTTCAAGTGCGGCGCAGAGGCGGCAGGAAGCGTGCTTTGGGCAGCAGACGACCAATGTTACTGCCAAGCAGGGTCAATGAACGATGGAGCTTGGACTTTGTCAGCGACGCGTTCACAGACGGTCGCCGGTTCAGGGTTCTGGCGGTAGTGGATGATTATTCACGCGAATGCCTGGCATTAACGGCAGACACCTCGCTTTCAGGTATTCGCGTCACACGGGAACTGGACGCTCTGATCACCAGCCGCAGCAAACCGACAACAATTGTTTCGGACAATGGGACAGAGCTAACCAGCATGGCCATTCTCAAGTGGTGCCAGGATACCGGCGTAGAATGGCACTACATCGCCCCCGGCAAACCAACGCAGAACGGGATCGTGGAAAGCTTTAATGGCAGTTTCAGGGACGAATGTCTGAACGAGATGCTGTTCTCGTCACTAGCCCAAGCACGCAATCAAATTGCATCGTGGAAGGAGGACTACAACAACCACAGACCACACTCTTCACTGGGCAATATCACCCCAAGTGAGTTCGTCATGAAAATGGCTCTGGAAAAACAGGCCGCATAGGTCCACAAATGTAACCCATGACTCTCCAAAAACTGGAGGGAACATGGGGCTCAGGTCACAATTTACAAACATCGACACCCGCAATAGATTTTGCGTTGAAAATAAATCACGTAGCCGCTCCGCAAAGAACGGGAGAGAAAACGCAACCCCCTCTAACGATTGTCACCCCATGAATAGATTAGGTATGGAATATCAGAACGGGAAACTACCCGTAAAACAACCTTCCGCTCGACTACAATCTGACCATTACGTTTTATAGCAGCTTTGATCGTATACGCTTGTGCTCTGGGATCAGCAGTTTGCACCCTGACATCCGATTCCCTAACAATATTCGAAAGCGCTTGTTGGGTTGCGAGGAAATTTCTCGACAGTACTGTTACCTCATCCCGGATCTTCAAGAAGATCTCCTGATCCATTCCTGCCATGAAACGAAGCTCCTCGAGAGTCTCGATGGGGCCATTCCGCGGAACCACACTGGATCCTTCGTGGCGATAGTCTTCTGCCTCAGCCCCATCAAGGCGCTTCAATGAGTCGCCATCACGCCAATCCAATATAGCTGAAGCTATGTGGCTCGCCTTCTGCGACTCAACGCCCTTGAATTCCAAAAGAGCGACTAGGTTTGCGTAGGTTGCAACGTTTAAGTCTACCTTCTCCAGTTCTGCGTCCACATGAACGACGACGCTCCACCCATTTGGATCGGCATTCACCAGCCCTGGTACAAGATGCGCCTCGCTATTTCCCTTACCTTCAAGAAGATTTCCAATCTCGGCGTTCAGAATCCCATCGGCAATACTTAAAGCATAGGCCCTTGAGACATATGCCGATGTGCTTCGTTTCACCGAATACCCGTACCCAATGAGCGAGAGCGCGAGCGCAGACAAGATTAGCACAACACCGAGCACCGATATAATCGCAAAGCCACTTTCTCCATCATCACTCCAGCGATCATCAGTATTAGTCAATATCCACCCCTCGTAAGAGTGTTCTGAAGTCCCGCCTTAAGTTCATCGGTCAACTCCCTCACTTCGTCCGAGGTCTGGACGACCCGTGGTGTTATGAGAACCAAAAGTTCTGATCTATCAAAAGCATCACTAGTGGTCGAAAACAAATTGCCAAGTATTGGAATGTCACTCGCCAGCGGAACACCACTTCTACTTGTCTCTGATCGGTCCCGTATCAATCCGCCCAACGCAATAGTTGTTCCGTCCTCTACTGATATGTAGCTCTCAAAACGCCGTTGTTGGATGGTGGGGGAATCCAAATCAGAAGTCGTTGTCGTTGTTACATCGCTAACTTCTTGACGGACATGCAATTTGACAAAACCGCCATCGTTTACTTGAGGCGTAACTTCCAATATCACGCCTGTGTCGCGGAACTGAATGGTATTAACGGTTGGCGCATCAGGGCTCGTCGTACTGGTTGATGTTTGGGTCGCAATTGGAACCTGATCTCCGACTTGTAACGTTGCTGTTTTTCCGCTTTCGACCAACATTCTAGGAGACGAAACAACGTTGATCTTTGTCACGGAATCGAGCGCGCTCAAAACAGCGTTGATATTCGATGCCTCCACCGAAAGCGCAAAGCCTGGAAAGGTTCCGGCGATCGCTCCGCTGGTGACGTTACTCAACTGGCTCTTAAAATTTCCACTTTCAAACAACCATTGCACCCCATATCGAAGATCATCATTAAGCGATACTTCTACAACGGCGGCTTCGATGAGAACCTGATGCGGCGGCACATCTAGACGGTCTAGCGTGTCGCGGATGACCCCATATTCCACAGCAGTCCCATAGAAAAGGATTGCGTTATTCGCCTCATCGTCAACAATTTTACTCGTCTCAGAAATGGACCGAGGGGCACCATCGAACTGCCTTGCCTCACTGATTGAGGCAGCACCATTCCCTCGATAAAGCTGATTCAGAATATCAGCCAATTCGCGAGAGCGCCGGTGTTTGACAGGATGCACAAATATCCTTGTTGATGCAGATGATACAACTTGATCAAGGCGCCGCGTCCACGTTTGAATTTCTCTCAGGACTTGAGCATCAGGTGCGAATGCGAAAAATCCATTGAGCCTATCAACCGGCATCAGTCGAACCGCTGCATTGCCGGAGGCATCAATATTGAAAATCTGACGAAGCTCTCCAACCACAGCAGTTGCGGATGCAGAATCGAGGAAAAACAACCCAAAGGACATGCCGTCCAAAGTAGATGCATCAAAAGTTTCGATCAGTTCAAGAACACTCGCTACATCTTGGCGAGCCCCCGTCACCGTGACGATATTTCGGTCTCCCACAGGACGGATTAAAACATTCGAGTCTTTTATGGTTCCAATGACATTAGCGATCTCGGTCCCGGAGGCGTACTGAAGAGGCACTATCCTTGTCATCGTCTCAAACTGCGAACCTAATCGCCGCATAGAAGACGGAATCGATCCAGAAGAATTTTGTATCCGGTAAACATCACCAAATTGAACCACCGCGATGCCATGAATAGACAAAGCGTCCGCCAGTGTCGCGAGAACGGCTTCTTTATCCATAGAAGTGTTGGTGGAAATCGAAACTCTTGCCGAGACCGACGGATCAATGGCGTAACTAACCTTAAGCGCTTCGCCCAGAACAGCATCAATCAAGTCGGCAACATCCGTATCAACGAACTGGAAACTAAAGGTGTCTTCACCTTCAACCATCAAACCATTCGGTGACAACACGGCGCCGTCGGCAGACGTTACAGAAGGGACAATGTAGGATGCATCCGATTGCCGTCTGCTGGCATGAACAGTAGCTGGCGCATCACTATCACCAGTCCCGCCAGGTGACAGATCTTCAGAAATCGGTGCTGGAGACAACAGTCGACCCAAAAAACCATCAGTGCGTGTCCGAGCAACTTCATTTTCCGCACACGACGACAGGAAGATGCCCATGGCCGCCGCAATATAGAATCGCGAACAGTGGGATCCGAAAGCGGGAGTAGCGCCAATGGCACTACTCACACGCAACCTCAAAATTCGCAACATTCACAACGCCCCCGGTCCAATAATCAACTCATTCAATCTGTCACCATTACTAATACTGCCCGTTTCTAAGGATTGGCCTGTATTGGATACCACGAACGAAAATACAACCTCGTCATTGCCCATTACAGCAACGACATGCGTTTTTCGGATCTCCGATACTCTCCACCCCCCAATTACATCCCCTTGAGCACACAGAGACACCTTGGCCTCACCATTCTCACGGCACACAACCATATCGACACCGTTTCGCCGTACAATCCCGTGGAACCTCGGCATCAAAGACTGTTCCGCCGCGAGAATCTTTTGCGTGGTTGGTTCTGCAGTAGTGCCTTGAGCTGCGGGGTGCGCCGCAATAAAAAGAGGTCGTCCCTGTATAGCGGAGATATCAACCGATGGGCGCACAACGGACACCTCGCCCACAGAGGACACTAACGAAGCTTTTCTCTCCACAGTCAAAACGACGTCACTCGGCCCGACTAACAAGTGCAGCAGAGAGCTTAGATTCCACAACAACAACCCAATAATCACCGCACCGGCGACAAGAGATTTGTCTTTTCGGATACTAATCGCGCGCGCCATTACTCTTGCTCTCCCTGCCTCGGCAAATAGAATCCACCAACTTGCATTTTTAGAGACAGAGACGACCTTGGCTCCCGATGAGGCTGGGCGTGTTGAACAAACAGGTTTCTGATGGAAATGGATACATGCTCATATTCCAGCTCTTGAATGATTTCGATTAGGTCCGGTTCAGCAATATCGAAAGAAATATCTACCTGGAGCTCCACTAAACCTTCGTTTGGATGCTCAACGGTACTAGTCGATACGGTTCGCACCGATCCTTGGTTTTCAAGAATGACGCCCTGAATCATTCTCTGCAATTCTGCTGCGGCCGATACCGCACTTTGCGCACGTAGGGGCTCAAAATGGATATTCTCTTGTTCTTCCAAGGTGTGTAGACGTGCACCTACATCGACACTTTCCAGTAAAGCTAAGTGGACACGATCGCTCCGCTCAAAGGCTTTTTGCAGATCATCATAGCTCTCGATCAGCGGCCCAATGAGGCCCACTACAAGCACGACACAGCAGAAAAACACGAACGCGCCCAAGACGGACAGCGCGCGAACCTTCTCTGGTAACGCTGTAATTTTCCATCCGTCAAAGGTCATCCTGAGCAACCTCCAATTCTAAACGAAAAGCCTGTGCCGTCCCGTCGGGGGTTGTTCGTATTGGCGATGTGAAATTGGCTGATTTCAATATGCGCGCCTCTTCTAGAAGAGGAACTCAACGGGTTGCATCCTGCGCAATGCCATCCAAAGTGACCTCACCTTCGGCATACCGAAAGCCAGAAAGGTGCACTTCCCCTGGCAAGACACGAGCAAGTTCATTCAAAATTAGAGTGACGCTTGCTTCGCTGACACCTTTGTTCAGAAGCTCCATTCGCCGTCGAATCTCATCGATCCTCTCGCTCGCCAACCTAAATTCATTTAGCTGTTGACGAGCCGGAATCATGGCATTTTGCAGCATTTCTCTTTCTTGATTGAATCTAGCGATCTGTAAGAACGCCCCACTAACAATCAACAAAGCGGCGAGGGCTGCAAATTTCAATCTTGGCGGAGTCAAAACGCGTGTCCACTGGCCACCTCGCCCCTTCATGGGAATCTCAATCAACATCGCCCGTGAGCCACATACAAGATGCGTCAGATCGACCTTTTGACGCTTGGCAGCAGCAAGTGCTGGCGCGATCTTGGCAGCGGAGACCATACAAATAGCAATTTGCAAGTCACCATCTTGTCGGCCCGGCTCCTTCACATGCTTCCACCCAAAGAGCAAGTCATCAGCGCAAAACGGACACACAGATCGCGCAAATTGAGCCACTGCCGCTTCCAGCACTGGCCGAGCCGCTGCTGGGAAATTCGTCTTTCTGTAGAGGTATTCAGTTGAAGGAACACGCAATTTCCCTGCACGACGTCCGTCAGGCAAGTCGAATATCTGTTCTCCTTCGACTAAATCCAGGTCGTCGCCATGCAATTCAAATATCCGGACCTGTCGCGCAGAAAAGCCAAAACGCATTAAGACCACCCGGCATATTTCTTCTAGTTCGCCAATCCACCAGTCCAAGAACCGACCTGTGCGCATCGCGGCAACCTGGACTATTTTTTCGGTGGTGTTACCGGTCAATTGCTTGCCCCTCGACAGCGCTGTAAAAGTTCGTCATACGCGCACGAGCCTGCTGCGGTCACAGGCAGTCGGTATGTGATACTGGCCTCGCCAGGGGAAATTTGGTTAGCTGGCTCGTCACAACCTGTCGCGATTGCAACCAAATCTGGCAGTTCCGCGCGGCCCTCCCAATCCAGCTGCCACATGGAATGCGTTGGATTATTTGTCCTCCCATAATAGAGGAAGCACACCTCTTTAAGATGTCTTTGCTCAATTTCAAAAAAATTGATTAGATTAATTTCTCTGTCTCTGGTGCCTTCTTTGCGCAAGATAAGGCGGGTATCAGCTATCGACAAAGACACATGAACAATGGGCGCAACGTTTCCAAGAGCCGATACGGAGAAAAAACTGATGTCGTGTTTAGCGCCAACAAACTGGACGCTTGTCTCCGTCGCTAACTCTGTATTTCGCAGTGGATAGGCGGCGGAGAAAAGCTGCCTCAACTCGACGCCAAGGCCAAGCGCAGATTGGTGACTTAGCGCGCGTTTGACAATTCGAGAATAGGACGCCTCAGCCAAATTGCTCGTTTGCATAAGGAAGAGAGCAAGCATCGAAGTCAACGCAACACCAACCAGAACCTCGAGCAAAGTGAAGCCATCATCAAAGCGTATCTGGACTTGCCCTTCGCCAACCATCAGCCATCACCCTCGAAAGTGTTTCCAAGCCGTTGTGTTTCAAAGGCCAGAACATGGCGATCTTCATCAGTCCCCCACATGACGGTCAGATCAACATGATATAAAGGAAAGAATCGAGATTGCGTCTCCGAGCCATCTGTCTTTGTGACCATCAATGTGTAGCTCATCCCATCTTTGTACTGGCCACTAAATTGACCTACGGAAATCGGACTTTCAACGCCCAGAGCTGCAAGCGTAGACATAGCATAGTCAGTCGCAGCAGCTTGCTCGCTTGCAAGATCCAGCATGGCCATTTGCTCAACCAACAAAAGCTGGAAGGCCCCAACTGCGAATGCAGATATAGACAAAGCGACAAGTACTTCGAGCAAGGAGAAACCCGCCTCAGCACACGTTTGATCATCAGTTGGTGGAAACAACGTCACGACTTTCCCCTTCCCCTCCGGGAGCACCGTCTGCGCCAAAAGTCTGAAGCCGAAAACCAACCTCATCTTCGGCGGCCTCATAAATGAAGGCCCGACCCCATGGATCGACAATGCTGCTCTCTTTTCGAACGTAAGGACCCAACCAACCAATCACATCATCTGGACGATCAAGGAGAGCGAGGAGCCCCTCTTCGGTTGTTGGGTACCGCCCGAGGTCAATACGGTACAAGTCCAGCGTCGCGCCGAGGCTGTCCATTTGGGCTTGGGCGATATCCATCTTCGCTTTGCTAAACTGACGGATCAGTGGCGGCGCCGCTATCGTCGCAAGAAGGCCAATTAACACAAGAACGATTAGAATTTCCAACAAGGTGAAGCCAGCCTCGCTTTCATGTTTTTCTAAACGGCTTTTGATCCTCGCCACGAAAAGCATTTTTCGACCTCGATATCTCTACAAAACAATTTCGTTAATACTCAAAAGAGCCGTGAAAATTGACGCGACGGTCCCACCGACAATGACCCCCATCAAAACTGTCAACCCTGGCACAAGGACATTCAACATGCGTTCGGTACGCAACGTTGCTTGTTTCGCGAGAAGGTCTGAACCTATGTCGAGCATCTCTGCGACCCGGCCCACCTCTTCCCCCGCCTTCAACAATTGTATAATTTGTGACGGGAGCATCCCCGTTTCTAAATACGCCGAGGAAGGTGACTGTCCTTCTTTTATATGGCGCGTCGCCGGTTCAAAGGAAACCCGAATGGCATTGTTCCCCAAACCTTGTGTAGCAAGATCAAATGCATCCGCCACGGGAAGGCCAGCACGCAACAATCCGCCGCTGGTCCGACAAAACGTGGCCATATCAATTTGCAAAAGTAATGCGCCAAAATAGGGAACCTTGAGAAATTTGCGATCTCTCCAAACAACAAAGCTTGCATCTTTCCTCAATCGCCATATTGCTGCCAGACAGACACTTAAAAGGGCAAAACCGAGCCACCAGAACTCACTTAGACCATCGCGCACTGCAAACAGCATTTTTGTCGACCAGGGCAACTGCTCCCAGGCTCCCAACAATATTCCCTCAAACTGGGGAAGAATGCCAAACAGCACGAAAAGGACAGAGCACACAGCAAGAACCAACAAAATGCACGGATAGACCAAAGCGGAAAAAACCTTGTCCCGCGCATCGTCGCCAAGCGACGTCATCGCTGCAAGGCGTGTGAACACTTTTGCTAAGGTTCCCGATTGTTCTCCGGCACGCAAAAGGGGTTCATAGTAGCGAGGAAATGCATCAGGATGCTCCCGCACGGCACTTGATAGAACCTGTCCCTCGCGGACCCGCGTACGGATATCTCGAACGACGCTCACCCATTGTTTTGTGAGATCGCCTTCCACAAGAATAGAGAGCGCGTCGTCAACCGTAATACCCGCGCCCAACAATTGCGCCAGCTGGACAGTGACGGAGCCAAGGTCATTGCGGTAAGCACGTGGCCCATCTGAGAGATCCCGCGTCAACATATCCCATAGACCGCCACCGCCTTTGCGGGAGATACGCGTTGGAAATATTTCTTGCCTAAGCAGGGTTTCGCTCACACTGCCTTTGGTCTCAGCGATCACTTCCCCCGTCAGCTCTTCACCAGAACGACTTATGGCGCGATACTGAAAGACTGTCATCTTATGCCTCTCTCGTTACGCGCAGAACCTCTTCCAGTGTCGTATGTCCTGCAAGGGCGGCGGCAAGCCCATTCTGCAGCATAGGACGCATGCCGTTTTCGATGGCGGCTTTGTGAAGTTCCACAGCGCTATTACTGCATAAAACTTGCTCTCGCATTGCTTCATTCATCACAAGAAGTTCGTAAATGGCCATACGGCCTCGAACGCCAGTCCCGCCGCACCCGGTACACCCGCGAGGCCGATAGAGGATTAGATCCCCGCCATCCATCTGAGCCTCAAGGCCCAAGCGCTTCGCGACCTCAGGCGCAGGTGTATAAGCTTCACGACAATGACTGCACAAGCGGCGCACAAGCCTTTGTGCCAGAACGCCATTCAACGTGGAGGGGATCAGATAATCCTCCACCCCCATATCAACAAGTCGAGTAACGGCGCTGACCGCATCATTTGTGTGCAAGGTCGACAACACTAGATGCCCGGTCAAGGCCGCTTGCACCGCTATCCGTGCTGTCTCCGTATCTCGAATTTCGCCGACCAGAATGACATCAGGGTCGTGACGCAGGAAGGATCGCAAGAGGTCCGCAAAACCCATCCCGATAGCCGGATGCACCTGAGATTGCATTACGCCTGTGAGGCGAAATTCAACCGGATCTTCTACTGTCAGTATTTTCAAGGCCGGCGTTTGCAAATGCAGCAATGATGTATAAAGCGTTGTTGTCTTTCCGCTCCCAGTCGGCCCTGTCACCAGAACAATGCCGTGGGGAGCTTCAAGCACAGAGTGGAAACGCGCAAGCTCTGCGCCTGCAATGCCGAGAGACGCAAAATCAAGCGGCACTGACCCTCGGTCCAGAAGGCGCATCACCACACTTTCACCTTCAACGGTTGGAATGATTGACACACGAATGTCAACATTGCGCCCCCGCACGGGCAGGCTCATACGACCATCCTGCGCTAACCGCTTTTCGCCTATGTCGAGCTGCGACATAATCTTGATGCGCGACGTAATCGCAGCGATAACTGCACGTGGCTGTTCATCAATTTGAACGAGCGCGCCATCAATACGAAACCGAACGTGAAGTCCATTCTCACTTGGCTCCAAATGAATATCCGACACCGATTGATCAGAGGCTCGTGCAATCCAACCATTTACCAAAGCGATGATTGGTGCGTCGCTGGTTAAATCCCGAAACTTCTCCGCATCGGCCCGACCCTGCGCATGATCGGGCTCCGTGGAAACCTCAGACTTGGCACGCGGCTTCAGCTCCTCATATTGCGCAAGCAAAGCGGTTTCAATGTCAGACGCCGCAGCGGCATAACGTTTGATCGGTCGGTCAATCACAAAGCAGATAGCCTCAAGCGCTTCCTCATCCGACGGGTCAGGCATTGCGACTGCGAAATTCTCCCCTTCTTCGCCGAGCGGAAGGACGGCATATTTCTTCAAGAACAAGGGAGAGAGCGGACTGTCAGCAACCCGCTCGCGAGGAAGTTCCTCACCGCTCAAAATATCCACATCACACAGATCGGCAGCGATTTCTGTCAGGTCTTTTTCAGAGACCAGGCCGAGTTGTGCCAGAACGCGATGGAGGGGCTCACCGCTATCGCGCACCAGGGTTGTCGCGCGCAGGAGCGCACCGGGTGAAAGCCGCCCGGTTTCCGACAGTCTCTGTGCAAGGGCACTTTCCATCACGCATCCCCGATACTTGAGCCTTTTGAGCGGTTTTCTTGCCCCTGGTCTTATGGGCATTTCCGCTTGGTAAAGCGAAAACGCTTTGATAAACGAAAATGTTTGATCTCATGATAAAAGAGTTAATGCCCTCTACGCCAGACGAATCTGAGAGTTGCGCGAGGTTTTTCGTAATTTGCAGTTGAAATTTGGATTAGGGAAAGAGAGCGAGGTACCGTAAGCAAAATGCCGCCACCAATCCGGCAGCAAGACCGGGACCAAAAGGTATGCGGCGCGCAACAAGGTCAATTTTGGACATGCGCTCAGAATAGACCAAAAGGGCTATGACCAGTAATGTTAAGCTGGAAGCGACAAAGAACAAGACCGGCACCCCACTCGCACCCACCCAAAGAGCAGCGGCCCCCATGAACTTTGCGTCTCCAAGCCCAAGTCCTGGTCGCCCACGGAGTCGTTCGAACAACACG
>JAUKVZ010000020.1:0-25961 GCA_032355985.1 Sarcodiotheca gaudichaudii
TAGTCTTTTATTTACATATCTGTCGTAACTCAATAGTATCTATACAAAACTTTTTGTATAACAGTACCATACTTATATAGTGTATTAAGTTAAGCTCATCGTTATAAGAGCAGGACCTTTACTATAAATCCAAAACTAAGGAGTTATCTTATGAAACTAGCAGTATATGGAAAGGGTGGTATTGGAAAATCAACAACAAGTTGTAATATTTC
The DNA here is from genome assembly GCA_032355985.1 of Sarcodiotheca gaudichaudii. Taxonomy (NCBI): domain Eukaryota; phylum Rhodophyta; class Florideophyceae; order Gigartinales; family Solieriaceae; genus Sarcodiotheca; species Sarcodiotheca gaudichaudii. The sequence continues at coordinate 213 of JAUKVZ010000020.1, forward strand.
TGTTGCTTTAGCTAACAGAGGAAAAAAAGTGTTACAAATTGGTTGTGATCCCAAACATGACAGTACATTCACTTTAACAGGATTTTTGATCCCTACTATAATCGATACACTACAATCAAAAGATTACCATTATGAAGATGTCTGGCCAGAAGACGTTATCTATAAAGGATATGGCGGTGTTGACTGTGTAGAAGCGGGTGGACCACCAGCTGGTGCTGGTTGCGGTGGCTATGTAGTTGGTGAAACTGTAAAGCTCTTAAAAGAACTTAATGCCTTTGATGAATATGATATAATACTATTTGATGTATTAGGAGATGTTGTGTGTGGAGGTTTTGCCGCTCCTCTTAACTATGCTGATTATTGTCTTATAGTTACAGATAATGGATTTGATGCTTTGTTTGCAGCGAATAGAATAGCTGCCTCTGTACGTGAAAAAGCACGCACGCACTCTTTAAGACTGGCAGGACTAATTGGTAACAGAACTTCCAAGCGAGATTTAATTGATAAATATATTAAGTCTGTACCCATGCCTGTACTTGAAGTATTGCCTTTAATTGAAGATATAAGAATATCTCGAGTAAAAGGCAAAACTTTATTTGAAATGTCTGCTCAGGACAACAACTTATCTTACGTTTGCGATTATTATTTAAATATTGCAGACCAGTTAATTTCTAAACCAGAAGGCATTATTCCTAAGGAATCTTCTGATAGAGAACTCTTCAGCTTACTTTCTGATTTTTACCTAAACCCTCAAGAACACTCTGAGAGTAGTAATACTCCCCAAGAAGAATTAAACTTTATGATTATATAAATATATCTCATTACTTTCATCATTAATATCTATCTATATATGACAATTTCTAACGAGAATAAATTAACTTTTGAATGTGAAACAGGTAACTATCACACTTTTTGCCCTATTAGTTGTGTTTCATGGTTATATCAAAAAATTGAAGATAGTTTCTTTTTGGTAATCGGCACAAAAACTTGTGGGTATTTTCTACAAAATGCAATGGGAGTTATGATCTTTGCAGAACCTAGGTATGCAATGGCCGAGCTTCAAGAAGGCGATATCTCTGCACAGTTAAATGATTACGAAGAGTTAAAAAGACTTTGCTTACAAATAAAAAAAGACCGGAGTCCTAGTGTAATTTTCTGGATAGGTACTTGCACTACAGAAATTATAAAAATGGATCTAGAGGGTATAGCGCCAAAGCTAGAAGCTGATATTGATATTCCAATTATTGTAGCTAGAGCTAATGGCTTGGATTATGCTTTTACTCAAGGAGAAGATACTGTCTTAGCAGCCATGGCACAAAGATGTCCAGACAACAAAAATTACCCATCTAACAATGTAATAGAATCAACTACGGATACTATTCATCCACCTTTAGTTTTATTTGGGTCATTACCTGATGCGGTAGTTCAACAGTTAACTTATGAACTATCCAAACAAGGTATTACCGTTCAAGGTTGGTTACCCTCAACAAGATACACTGAATTACCATTCATTAATGAGCAGTATTATGTTGCTGGTGTTAACCCTTTTTTAAGTAGAACAGCTACCACTTTAATGCGCAGACGCAAAACTAAGCTAATTGGTGCCCCTTTTCCGATTGGGCCTGATGGCACTCGTGCATGGATTGAAAAGATTTGCTCTGTTTTCAATATTACTCCTACTAAACTAGATGAAAGGGAGTCAGAAGTTTGGTCTAGTCTTGAAAACTATCTTGAGCTAGTCCGTGGAAAGTCTGTATTTTTTATGGGAGATAATCTACTTGAAATTTCGCTCGCTCGGTTTTTAATTAGATGCGGTATGACAGTGTATGAAATTGGCATACCATACATGGATAAACGTTATCAAGGTGCTGAATTATTACTGTTAGAAAAAACGTGTCGTGAGATGAACGTTCCAATTCCGAAAATTATCGAAAAACCTGATAATTACAATCAATTAGATCGTATTAGAGATCTACAGCCAGATTTAGTTATTACTGGTATGGCTCATGCAAATCCACTGGAAGCTCGTGGGATTAATACTAAGTGGTCTGTAGAATTCACATTCGCTCCAATACATGGTTTTTCAAATGCAAAAGATATTTTAGAACTTGTCACTAGGCCACTCAGAAGGAATTTAAATTTAAATGAAGTTAGTTCAGAAATGTATAGTTCTCGATACTAATTTTAGATAAGCAAAATAATAGCATAATCTATGCAAGTCTGGCTTTGCCTAAACTTGCCCAAGTCTGTAGTTTGTTAACATTAATTTGATCAGTAAATGCAAGCGGAACTGTATGATTGATTTCATTTAATATATCTTCTGAATTTAATTCTCGGTTTTCCATGAAGGATAGGTACATCGCCTCAATTATGACCTGTTTAATCTCTGCTCCTGAGAAAAGAACAGAACATTTCGCTAGATAAGTTGTATTGTATCGATGCCATGTTTTAGGGCGTAATTTAGCAAGGTGCACCTCGAAGATTTGCTGTCTTTCCAATAAATTAGGTAAATTAATAAAAAATATTTCGTCAAAACGGCCTTTTCTGACTATTTCTGATGGTAAATTTTCTACATGATTAGCTGTAGCTACAATAAACACTGGACATTCTTTTTCGGAGAGCCATGTTAAAAGTGTAGCTAATACTCTACTCGTAGTACCCCCATCACCCACACCTGTATTTTTTGTGAAAGCTTTATCAATTTCATCTATCCATAATACACAAGGAGCAGATGCTTCAACTATACGAATCGCTTGCCTCAGATTTGACTCCGATTCGCCAACCACTCCTGCAAAGAGCCTCCCAATATCTAGCCTAAGTAAGGGTATCCCCAAGAATGTAGCAGTTGCTTTTGCTGTCATTGACTTACCAGTTCCTTGTATCCCAATTAGTAGTAATCCCTTAGGATAAGGTAATCCATATCGAACAGATGCTGAAGAAAATGCTGTAAGCCTTTTTGATAGCCATTCTTTTAACAAGTGAAGGCCACCAATATCATCCAATCTTAGATTGTTTGAGTAAAGCTCTAATTTACCAGTCTCTTTAATTTTTTTTTGCTTTTCTTCCACGAAAAAATCAATAGCAAGTTCATCCAGTGCTTGATATTGTACTAAGAACTTGGCCGCGATGGAACGAATTTGAACAATTGATAGTCCTTGGCAAGCATTGCTTAATAAATCAATCAACACCTCGCAATCGTCAGATGTAGAAGAGTAGCGTAAAAGACGAGTAATTTCAAGACTGATTTCATATTTATTGGGTAAGCCTAAATAGAGAGAAGTCATAAATTCTGCTGATGCTAGGGAAAGATTAGGCTGAGAAGATACTATTATAATAGTTTGATTTCGTTCACTTATTTTCCTTGACAAGTTTTGTAGTTTTCTGGCGATACTATTATCATTAAAGAAGCGATCAAAATCTTTTAATAAAAACAGGGCGTTATAGCTATCACTAAAACTCTCTATAGTTTTTAAGGCTTGCAAAGGATTTCTCAATGCTATTTTTTCTGCACTCAATATATCACCATAACCTTCAATAAAGTCCCAAGTATGAATTGCTTGTGATATATCTTTAAGAACAAATTGTCTAATTATATACTCTAGCCTTTCTTCCTCGTTTGTAATAACGTATATTATTGAAGTGTTTGCTTTAATAACTAATTCTAATTCTTGATAAAAGTCCATACTACTTATTTTACTTATTCATAAAGCAGCTAATTCTTTCTTTTTCTAGAAAGTAGCTGAATGCATCAATGACCGTCAGATAAAACTTTAGGTTACTACTTACTAAATTGCTATTCTTTTCCTGTTTTTTCTTCTTTTAGATCTAATAATTCTTTTACCACTAGGGCTCTGCATTCTAACTCTAAATCCAGACGTTTTAATTCTTTTTCTATTAGTACCACCCAAAGTTCCTTTAGTCATAGATCTTAATTCTAAATTAATTGATAATAGTCATTATTGCTAATATATTTAGCTATACAAACATATGGAAGTATAGCATAATAAATTATATTATTACATACTATACTATACTATACATGATTGAAATTATTCCCATTACATATCTCATCTTGTTGTCTGCAATCTTAACGCCTATTTTTATATTACTAATCCTACAAGTTATTAATTTTCAGCGTAAAGAGTATAGCCTCTTGAAAAATCTAAAGTCTTTTAATCTATCAGTTTTATCAACTGAAGAGATTTATAGCATAGCTAATCTCTGCATAGACCATAAAAAATTATGTCTAGCTTTGACAGTTCTTGAAGATCGACTGCATAAGAATACTGATATGTCTTTAAAGTGGCAGGCCAAGTATTGTAATGCAATAGGCTTCATATTTAATGATATATCTCTAAATATGACGGCTAAAAAATATTACGAACATGCTTGCCGCCTAGATCCTAAATATCTGTATTCTCGTAAAAATCTTGAAAATTTATATAAATGATGAAGTGTATTCTAAGATTGCATAAAACAACCATACCAATAAATGAATCGGGATAGCAGGATTTGAACCTGCGACATCCTGCTCCCAAAGCAGGCGCGCTACCAAGCTGCGCTATATCCCGTACTACCCTGTTCATTATAATAATGTTTTTCTGAAATGTCTAGTATTCCTATCTGTTTATCTAGGATACCAGAACATACCTTTTACGCCATCAGGATCGGTAATAAATCCTAGACTCTTATAAAAAGAAAGAACTTTAGGATCTGCAAAGAGAGTAATAGTTGTAATATCCTCACAGCGTAAGTGTTGAACAATTTGGTCCATTAAAGCTGAGCCCAATCCTCTGCCTTGAAAATGTGGATGTATTACAACGTCCCAGATAGTAGCATTAAAAGCGTGATCTGAAGTAGCACGTGCGAAACCAATCATTTTCTTTGTGTTATCCTCATTATAAAACAAAGATATCGTTAAAAAACTATTGTCTATTGCTATTTTGACTTTACGGAAGGGTCTTCTAATCCACCCAACTGCATCACATAACTGTTCTAACTCGTGTAAGTTAATATTATGAGTTGTACTTAGATATATATCAATCTTTTTCCCTTGATAAATTAAATCATCAACTAACAGTAAATCACTGCCTTGATTACACGTGTTCATATTTTTAGGCCAATGTCCAAATATAAAATCAGTTTTCTTAAAAAAGGCCTTCCATAGAATCATATCTATTAATAATAATTAAAGTTTCATTGCATGAATGAGTCAATCTCAAAGCATTAATAATGCTGTATATTTCAATAAATGTTACTACATATACACAAATTAGTGATCAGCAGCTATTGTTCTATAGTATAACTATAAAAATAGTTCATAAGTCATACGTAACTTTTTGTTATAGTCAGAAAAATTAGGAATATAAGATTGTGAAACGATTATTAATACTTGTTGGCATCATAGGAATATGTTTATCCAGTGCCCCAATTAACACCAAAGCAGATGTATCAGGCTTAGTACCATGTAAAGATTCTGCATCTTTCAATAAGAGATTAGAGAGCAGTGTTAAAAAATTGAAGACTAGGTTAGCTAAATATGAAACAGCTACACCACCAGCTTTAGCTCTAGAAGCCCAAATTACTAAGACCCAAAACCGTTTTGAAAATTATGGTAAAGCTGGTCTGTTATGTGGAACTGATGGATTGCCTCACTTAATTGCAGATGGTCGATGGACCAGAGCAGGAGATTTTATATTTCCTGGATTGTTATTTATTTATATAGCTGGCTGGATTGGATGGGTTGGGAGAGGTTACTTGCAAGCTGTCTCTAGTACAAGTAAACCTACTGAGAAAGAAATTATTATTGATGTACCTTTAGCAATGAAATTTTCTGTATCTGGTTTTACATGGCCTTTAGCAGCATGGCAAGAGTTCACCAGTGGCGATCTTATAGAAGCTGAAGAGAATATCACAGTTTCACCACGCTAGAGTAATTATTAATAAATATAAGGAAAGGAAGAATTTATGAACAACAATTTATTGAAATACTTATCAACAGTTCCTGTTGTGGGAGCTATTTGGATTACATTCACAGCTGGCTTAGTAATTGAAATTAACCGTTTTTTTCCAGATGTTTTATCTTTCTATCTGTAATTATATGGTAAAAAAAATATAATCATCTATACTGATGAAAATAGGGCTAAATCCCTATTTTATTCATAGCTGATAATATGCTATAAGCTTCTTATTGTTGGACTGAGCATACAAAGAGATAAAATAAGCCATAAATTTTCATACAAAAATAAATTATGAGTCTAGTTAGTCAAATTATTATTAATGCGGACAATGAATTACGTTATCCGACAATCGGTGAATTACAAGCTATTCAAGAATACTTAAAAACGGGAGAAAAAAGAATTAAAATTATATCTCTCTTAAGAGACCAAGAGAAAGATATAGTACAAAAAGCAAGTAAAGCTATTTTTCAAATTCATCCTGAATATATTGCACCTGGCGGTAACGCAGAAGGTGCACGAAAAAGATCTCTATGCTTAAGAGACTATGGCTGGTATTTACGCTTGGTCACCTATGGCGTTTTAGCAGGTGATAAAGAAGCTATAGAAAAAATTGGTGTTATAGGTGTGCGAGAAATGTACAATTCGTTAGGAGTTCCTATCCTAGGTATGATAGACGCTGTACAGTGTTTAAAAGACGCATCTTTAGAAAGGTTAAATGTAGAAGAGTCTCAAATTATTTCACCATACTTTGATTTTATTATTCGTGGTATGTCATAATCTACCACTATTAGTAGTTCCTTTAACTTGCATGGCGTAGAAGAAAGTGGTATGATAATAACACGCTCGGAAGTTTATAAATATAGTAGCTCAAACTTGTCAGGACTGGAAAGTAGCAGCAAAAAAGCTAAATTATAGTAAGTAAATCTTTCGAGTTTTCTACCTGCATATGTCAATCAAATACACAAGATAATATTACTTTTTACTAAAAGAGGTATTAACCAATACTATCATCCTCGAACCGAATAATAATAAATAATATTACAGATACAGTTCATTTTCAAGTTAGTGAACATGGCTAAGTTCGCAATTTCACATTAAATTATAGTTATAAGAAGGTTCTCACGTAATTAATAAATTTATGTGACCTCGTGGATATATTATCTTAACAAATATAAAGCATCTTAACAAATAGTACTTACATGATCGTTTTGAAAGTGATATGGAATTATCTAATATGGTAGGTGCTCATATTCTTGCCACAGGCTCTGCCTTGCCGGATATGTGCATAAGTAACACACAGCTCAGCAGTATCATTGAAACATCTAATGAGTGGATTTCTAATCGTACAGGTATCAAAGAGAGAAGAGTGGTGAAGGCCGATCAATCACTTGTTGATCTTGCAACTATCGCTTCACAAAGAGCAATGCAAAAAGTCTCATTCCTACCTGAAGACCTTGACTTAATAATTTTAGCTACATCGACGCAAGATGATATGTTCGGTAGTGCAAGCCGGTTACAAGCTTCTATTGATGCTAAGAACGCAGTTGCTTTTGATGTGACGGCAGCATGTTCTGGCTTTGTTGTTGGCTTGATAACAGCTAGCCAATATATCCAGACCGGAACTTACCAAAATATATTAGTCGTTGGTGCTGATATACTATCTCGTTGGGTGGATTGGACCGATAGAAGTACTTGTATACTTTTTGGTGATGGAGCTGGTGCTGCCATCTTACAAGCAAGCAACAAAAATGATTTTCTAAATTTTAATTTACATACTGATGGTAAGCATGCGGATAAACTATCCATTGCCTACCAGGCTAAGTCATATAAAGATCAAAACCTCGATATATTTCCACCAGTTGCAAGTCAGTACAATTACTTACAGATGAATGGAAAAGAAGTCTATAAATTCGCGGTATCTAAAGTTCCTCAGAGTATAACAGAGTGCTTGAAGCAAGTCGGTTTATGTTCTAATGATGTTTCTTGGTTGCTATTACATCAAGCTAATCAAAGAATTTTAGACACTGTAGCAAACAAGCTTTCAATACCTTCTGAAAAGATAATTTCTAATATACAACATTATGGTAATACGTCTGCAGCCTCAATACCTATTGCTCTAGATGAAGCCTTCCAAAAAAAACAAATTAGTAAAGGAGATATCATTGTAGTGTCAGGTTTTGGAGCCGGACTTACCTGGGGCACTATAATAATTAAATGGCATGCATAATTCTTATGTATATAAGAGAATAATAATAACTTTAAATCGATAAGAAATATATATATATTATACAATATCGAAAAAAAAGATATTGTCTCAAACATTAAGTGGTAATATTAAGGAAACCAACTTCTCAGATATACAACTTAGAGAACTCATTGTGATTGTATATACGATAGACATTAACACAGGAAGAAAATATATGACTGCATCATTATCAAGTTTTTTTAATAGTCTAATATTGGGTGCTGTTATCGTTGTTTTACCAATAACAGCTGCCTTAATATTTGTGAGTCAAAAAGATAAAACAATTAGAGACTAAAAGTCTTTTACATACAATTCATTAAATATTAATACAATTAATATATGTGTTTACTATTTGATTTATAAAATCATTTACTTTCATGAGTTATATGGTAATATTCAAAAAACACCTTAGTGGATTTATTTATACTAGCATACACGTCAAATAAATTTAGAGATATGTCTTTAGAAGACTGGCTTCTTACGAAGCGTAATATAAAATCCGGTCGTACATCAAAGAAGGAAAGTATTGCTGTTGCAGAAGGATTCTGGGTTAAATGTGAAAAGTGTGCTTTGCTAATGCACGACAAAGCCTTACGTAAAAATTCAAAAGTTTGTCCTCAATGCAATCATCACTTCCCTACTTCGAGTAAAGATCGAATTGCCCAAATACTTGACTTAGATACTTGGCAACCAATAAATAATTACGTTACTTCAACTGATCCTTTGGGTTTTGCTGATCAAAAACTTTATGGTCAAAGATTAGTGGACATGCAACATAAAACTGGACTATCTGATGCTGTCCAAACTGGTTTAGGCCAAATAAGTAATAATCCTGTTGCCTTAGGGATTATGGATTTTCGTTTTATGGGAGGCAGTATGGGGTCTGTTGTTGGAGAAAAGCTAACAAGGCTTATTGAAGTAGCAACCCATCAGAAAATTCCTGCTATTATTTTGTGTGCTTCTGGCGGTGCAAGAATGCAAGAAGGTCTTTTGAGTCTTATGCAAATGGCTAAAGTTTCTTCTGCATTACAGAGACATAATCAAGCTGGTCTATTGTATATCCCTATACTGACCTCACCAACTACAGGTGGAGTAACAGCTAGCTTTGCCATGCTAGGAGATTTAATTATCGCTGAACCCAAAGCACTGATCGCATTCGCTGGAAGAAGAGTTATTGAACAAACAATAAAGGAAGAGCTTCCTGACAATTTCCAAACATCCGAGTATTTATTCTCCCACGGATTTGTTGATTTGATTGTTTCAAGAACTGAATTAAAAGCTAAACTAGCACAGATATTATTGTTGCATAGAAAATAACATAAATAGTATAAAATCTTTATATTAAAGAGATTTTATCATATATATACATACAATAGAATATATATGTTTATCTATTTCACTTATGAAAGATTAACTAATTAATATAACATCTTTATCAATGTAAATTATGAAAGATAGATAAGCTAAGGTGTTTATTTATCATTTTTTTCGTACTTACTTCTCACACTAATTAAACCTAATTATGCTTAAAAAAATTTACTGGCTTCCATGTATTATGAGCCTGTTCTTATATAGCCATGCATATGCTATCGAGCTAGATGAAGCAACTATGACAGTACCTTTAAATGATTCAGGTAGCACAATAACACTAAGTCCAGAACAGGTTAAACGTGGCAAAAGATTATTTAATAATACATGCTCTCAGTGTCATAATGGCGGTATTACAAAAACAAACCCAAATGTTGGTTTAGATCCTGAAGGATTAAGTCTTGCAACACCTAGAAGAGATAATATTGAAAGCTTAATTGATTACATGAAGAATCCTACTAGCTACGATGGAGCTGAGGAGATTTCAGAATTGCATCCCAGCATTAAAAGTGCAGAAATTTTCCCTAAAATGCGAAATCTGACGGATGATGATTTGTTCACGATAGCGGGACATATTCTAATACAACCGAAAGTTGTACTTGAAAGATGGGGCGGCGGTAAAATTTATTATTAAATTACAAAAGTTATTGTAAATTATTATGAGTGAATGATTTTCAAGTATCATATACTGGTATGGTCAAAAGACTTTGTGTATTCCATACTATTAAATTAAGGAGATAGTAAATTGAATAAGTACTTTTCAGCATTAGCCTTGGCAGTGACAGTCGTTACTGCTACTTTTTCTCAAAATGTAATAGCTACTGATATAGCAGCTGGTGAGCAAATTTTTTCGGCAAATTGTGCAGCCTGTCATTTGGGCGGTAAGAACCTAATTATCCCAGAGAAAACTTTAGCGAAAGATGTACTTGCAGAGAACGGCATGAACAGTGTCGATGCAATCACAACACAGGTTACCAATGGTAAAGGCGCTATGCCAGCATTTGGTGGACGCTTAGAAAGTGATGACATTAATAATGTAGCTAACTATGTCTTGAGTCAATCAGAGAGTGGCTGGGATTAATCTCAATCATTGATCAAGCAATCCCATGATAATAGATAGCTTTACTTTAATTAAAGCTATCTATTTTATTCTGCTTAATAATTTACTTATTATAAAACATTAAAATTGAATATAAGCCATGAAAGCTCATAAAGCTATATTAGTCACGGAAAGTGGAGAAACTTATTACGGATGGTCCTTTTGCGAATCCTTAACTTCACTTGGAGAAATTGTATTCAATACTGGTATGACTGGATACCAAGAAGTCATAACCGATCCGAGTTATAGTGGTCAAATTGTGAATTTTACATATCCCGAGATCGGTAATACTGGAATAAATAATCATGACGTTGAATCTGGAATGCCTTTATTGAACGGTATTATTACAAAAAATATTTGTGTTAATCCAAGTAACTGGAGACTTAATCAATCATTAATCAGTTACATGAAAGAGAAGAAAATTATGCATATTTATGGTATTGATACTCGTAAATTAACCAAATATTTGAGAAGTCATGGGACAATGTATGGTTGTATCTCAACCGAGATACTAGAACCTAGATCTTTAACACTAACAATGCTAAATGAAATACCCCTAAAAAAAATTCAGCTCAAAGATTCTGTTGTTAATGCATCTACACCAGCTTCTTATCATCCATCTAATATAAGACCATATTTCCCTTGTTACTATCAAAGTAGCCAACAAAAAGACAACTTGCTAAAAAATCTGACAGTAGTTGTTGTTGACTTTGGAGTCAAATACAACATCTTGCGTAATCTGAATAAATATGTGAAAAATGTAATTGTCGTTTCTGCCAGTACAAATAGTCAAAGAATACTAGAATACAAACCTGATGGTGTCTTATTGTCCAATGGTCCAGGAGATCCAGAGAATGTTCAGTATGCAGTTAGTAATGTTCTTGATTTAATAGAAGCTAAAGTTCCATTATTTGGCATTTGTATGGGACATCAAATCATAAGTTTAGCATTAGGTTTAAGAACCTTTAAACTAAGATTTGGCCATAGAGGACTAAATCATCCTGTTGGCTTAGGTAAAACTATTAGTATCTCAAGTCAAAATCATGGATATGCTATTGAGATGGATAATCAGAAGTTGAGATGTGTTAAAATTACTCAATTCAACGGTAATGACCTTACAATAGCTGCTATAAGTCATAAGATTTATCCATCTTTTAGCGTACAATATCATCCTGAAGCTAGCCCAGGCCCTCATGATTCTGAAACTTTATTTCTACATTTTATTAGAGTAATAGAATTAATTAATAGATATCCTGTGATAGTGTAAAGCATCACAGAAAAGTAGTAGAAATCTCTATTGTAGTCAGGCTCATTATTCTATCCAAGCAGGATGTTCAAATAACGCTGCTAGTACTTGAACACCACGCAACTGGTTGAATAAAGGTAAATGACCTGCAGGTGCATCTATATTCCAAGTGAATTCTTTAGGATAACGACATGTGCTATTATCTTTGGTCCACCCTATCTTACACCAAAATTTATCCCAGTTAGTGTTACTTGCCAGCCAAATCTTTCTTTGTACAGATAGTCCAAATAAGCCCATTGAATGTATTTGCCACAATTGATCAATAGTTTGCAAGTCTTCCACTGGTAGATATCGCACATCTGTAAAATATAACCACGAGCGCGAGTGACCGTTAGTAATTTGAGATAGTTTACATAATAAAACCTGTGTTAACGAGTCTGCTTCTTGAAACTCTTTTCGGGTTAATAGTTGTTGTAATCTTGTATAATCAATTCCCAGGTTAGATTTCAATGGTATAATACCATCTGGAAAAGAATTGTGTAATTCTAACTTAGTACTCTTTTCTTCTGAAGCTAGTAGTAATTCATAAATTGAACCATCAACGTAATTAGTTAACTTCCTCTTATTAAGTAATCTTTCTCGTAATATAGAAATTAATTTGATTTCTCCTTCTGGGCCATACTGCATAATTTCTTTAGATAATCTGAGCTGAATTAATTTAGAAGTGTTATCTTTCTTGTTAAATAAGCCACACAAATCTTGGAATTGTTGATCTAGTATAATGTCTGTCATCTACCTATTAGTAAAATAATAAATTCAAAGTATAGCAATCTTGCTCTCCCAAAACTATTTATCTCTCCAAGAGCCTATAATTCAACTATATTAATTGGTAGAGCGCTTGTTTTTTTATCTCATTAAAGAAAATTTAGTATCAGATTTTAGATTTAGTTACACCTGCAAAACTTTTTAATAAAGTTTTTATAAAAAAACGGACAGTGTTACGAAATATATAAGTACACAGTTTTCCAATAAAGATTATAAAGGATTGAATTTTCGGTAATAAAAAATCTTGTACTTCCAAAAAAATAATTATGACTAGTTGAAGTCTACTTAAATCACGGAAGCTAATTTCTCTATTTGTATATACATATTGGCAACTGATACCATTCGTACTGAAGAGCCAAACTTGGTAACGATTATTATAAACAGTCTGGGGCTGACGAATATAATAAGATAATAGTTGTGACCATAATAAATTATTTCGAAAAGTAGCAATTGAACGCGCTGAAATATAGTTTTCACTACAGATATTATTATCTTTTAAAAAGTCGAATAGTTGAGACAGTGACTGACAAGAATTTATTAGATTAAAAAATACTATGTCAGCTAGCTGTATAACAAAATTATCTATAAGCACTTCAACTTGTTTTAACGGTACTTGATTCTTCAAGAATGAATTGTATTCTGGAGCAATATTGGAAGAACCAAACACTAATAAAAGAATCAAGTTCTGTAATAAAAGTCTGTGCTCTAATAATAGACTTTTATAAGAAAGGGTGGAATTTAAACTATTACTTATGGTACCGCTGTTAGGATGTGATAATAGAGATTGTGCTGCTATTATAGATTTATTGGTCAGGTCAATTAAAATCTTTTTGTTCAGCCTCAATAAGTCATCCATTGTTACTTCGAGCTCAGTAATATCTAATACTAGGATTTCTAACTCAAGTAAAATAATTTTAAAAATTTCTTTTTTGATCTGTACATTCGCAATATCAATTGATAAGATACTGGGGGTTTTATTCGACAGATTGCTATTAAACTTAAAATATAATTTTTCAAATAGTTTAGAAACTTGAGTATTCAGTTCAATTCCTCTAAAGACAGGCCAGTATGTAATCTTTGAACTATCCATATGGTTATATTTTTACGCCATAATTAAAGTATTAAAAGGATCATTTTTGAATTGTGTGTTTAATTAATACAACACCGTATTAGTGCTAACTTAACATCTAAACTATATTTATATGTTCTAAGACCTTATTTATTAACATGCACAAATTATTATAATATATATTATGACAACATACTACTTTGCTATCGCAAGTCAAGATTTCTTATTGAAAGAAGAACCTGTAGAAGAAATGTTAAGAGAGAGAATTAATCATTATAAAAGTGTCGATAAAGTTATCGATTTTTGGCTTATTGTAAATCCTATATTCATTAATGCGCCTGAAATGAGGATGATAAAAAAACAATTAAATAAACCTTCTGTAGCTATTATTTCACAAAATCCGGTGTTTATTACTTGGCTGAAATTAAGATTAGGCTTTGTCTCTACTGGAAATTTCTGTGCACCTTCAACAACCATCCCAGATCCTTTAGGCCAGATAGGTTAAAGAAAAGATAAGAATGTAGCTAATATTTATATCATATCGCTTGTATCCTGGATAGGATTAACAAATAAAGTTAAAATTTCTTTACTGAATGTATCAGCAGCCTTGGAGGTGTATCTATTGGGGTTGACTATAATAGATAACATTCTTTTAATTGTTACATTTTCGATCTTAGCCCAGTGTAAAATACCAAGCTCTAATTCTTTAGCTATTGCAGACACTGAAACAAAAGCTGCACCCAAGCCTGACTGAACAGCATTCTTTATTGCTTCAATCGAATTAAGCTCCATTTCAATTTTAAAGCGACTGCTATCTATGTCATACTGGTTTAATACTGTATCAATAACTTTCCGAATAGTTGATTGAGAATCAAGTGCTATAAAACGCAACCGATAAAGATCTTCTTTTTGAATATGGCTAAATCTTGATAGTATGTGTGAGGTTGGTAAGATAAGTGCCAATTCGTCTTCTGCATAAGACCTTACCTCTAACACTTCTTTTAATTCAGTAGGTATTTCACCTCCTATAACAGCCACATCAACTTGACCATTAGCTACGCTCCAAGAAATTAAACGAGTAGAATGGACTTGTAGTTGAACCGTCACTTGAGGATATCTTTGTCTAAATAGGCCGATTAATCTTGGCATTAAATATGTGCCTGTAGTTTGGCTAGCTCCAACAACAAGAGTACCACCTTGTAAATTGTGTAAATCTTCTAAAGCCCTGCAGGTTTCTTCGCATAATGCTAGAACCCTTGCTCCATAACGTAATAATAAACTGCCAGCTTCAGTAAGAGTAGCTCTTTTATTGCTGCGTTCAAAAATTGGAATATTTAGTTGCTTCTCTAAGTTCTGAATCTGTAAACTAATAGCTGGCTGAGAGACATATAGACTATCAGCTGCACGCTTAAAGCTACCTTCTTTAAGGATAGCTTTAAGAATTCTTAATTGATCCAACGTAAAAGGTAAATCTCTCATAAAAATATGCAAGGCAAAAAGAACAGTTAAAATAGAGCAATTATATATTATTATAATAGTACATAACAAAAAATTATTGCTATATATTTTGCAACTTGTCATAAAGCAGAACTAGTATCATAATATACTATAATTGCAATTATCTGATAACAATACAAGATAATGTTATCTTGAGTTATTATATTAAAAAACTGATTACAAGGGAATAAACAAGCTATATGGATATGAGACTTTTGATTGTGCTAATACCTGTTTTAGCAGCTGGCTCTTGGGCTCTTTATAATATTGGAAGAGTGGCTTTGCAGCAGCTAAGAAGCATGAATTCTTAGATTGTATTAATAAAACACATACAAGGGATCTTTGCATCCCTCAAAATACTACGATATAATTGTTTTAATAACATTTGATTTATGCAAAGTCTACTGAATATTAAAGACTAGCTATTTTATGACCTATTATTATATATATACTTTAAAATAATTATTATGGCTGTTCCTAAAAAGCGCACCTCTAAATCTAAATCTAAGTCTAGAAAAGCAAATTGGAAAAGAAAAGCCTTTTTTAGCGCCCAACAAGCTCTCTCATTAGGAAAGTCTATTCTTAGTGGAAAAGATACTAGCTTTGTGTATCTAAATAATGAAGTTAATTCTTTGAAATAATGGTATGAATCATAGATATAGCTTATTGATAATACAAGAAAATACTATTTGAATACTCAAATTACTAAGAACTATATTCGCCTAACAGATGTTTAACAAATCACCTAGCTTACTATTAAAATGCAGTCAAACTGGTATAGTTTGGCTATTTAACTGCTTTGAAGGTTGCCAACATACGTTAATTAAAAGAAACATTAAACTACATCAAATAAATAATATTATTCTTACCAATTTACACTTAGAGAATATGGCCGGGTTAATGGGTCTGTTATCTAGTTTAAGTTTAAGTAGCAGGATCGACAAAGTAAATATTTATGGTCCACCCGGATTAACACAATACCTACAGTTTGCGCGCAAATATTCTCAAACAACCTTTAAATATAATTTATTAGTTAGGGTCGTGAATTATGGCTATATTAGTATTGGCCCGTCATACTTAATTCAGGTACATCGTTTAGATAATAGAACAGAAGAATTAGTTTATAACATTATCGAAAAAGAAAAGATGGGGCGCTTTAAGTCTACTAAAGCACAAAAATTTAGTATTAAATCTGGACCATTATACCGCAACTTGAAGTCACATCATAGTTTTATCTGTCCAGATGGTAATATATTATCTGGAATATATTTTACACATCCATATGCTATAGGTCTAAAATTAAGCTATACTACTAATGCAAATGGCACAAAAATCCTGGTTGCACTAAGTTCTAAAGCTGGGCAAGTCATTTTTTAAAAGCTGTAGGCATCTATTCTAGAACTTGTGTTAATGATGTTAATGTTATATGATTAAGAGATGCTAGATATGCTTATATAACTATTAAGTATCATCTTAAATAAGCACAATCAGGCAACTGAAAAATCTATATATTTTTATTAGCACATATGATATACGCAATACTAGAAGCTAGTGGTAAACAACTATGGGTACAGCCAGGAAGATTTTATGATATTAATAAAATCGCAGTCAAACCTGGTCAACAGATTAAGCTAGAAAAAATTCTTTTCTTTAAAAAACATGCAGAAGTTAAAATTGGTACACCTTGCATACCTAATATGTATGCAACGGGTAAAGTATTGAGGCATATGAAGGGAAGCAAAATAACGGTGTTCAAAATGAAATCCAAGAAGAATATGAGAACCAAGAATGGACACAGACAAGAGTTAAGTCGAGTATTAATAGAATCAGTTAACATCAAATAAAAATTCATAACAATATTAATTATGGCACATAAAAAAGGTAGTGGAAGTACAAAAAACGGCAGAGATTCGAATTCTAAGCGTTTAGGTGTCAAAAAGTATGGGGGAGAATCAGTTGTTTCGGGCAATATTCTTATCCGCCAAAGAGGTACACAAGTAAAACCTGGGAAAAATGTCGGCAAAGGTAAAGATGATACACTTTTTGCACTGCAGAACGGTGTTGTCTATTTTGAAAAAACTAAAAACAGACAAAAGACTATTAGCGTTTATTAGTATACCCAATTTCATTACTACTAATTTAATACCTTACAATACATTTGTGTATTTAAAAACTATTCAGTTACAAGCTATTTTGTTATATCAATGATAAAAAAAATCATAATTTCGCCAATCAACAATATAGCTGCGATTGTAAATCAACAGAAGATT
Source organism: Sarcodiotheca gaudichaudii (assembly GCA_032355985.1). Taxonomy (NCBI): domain Eukaryota; phylum Rhodophyta; class Florideophyceae; order Gigartinales; family Solieriaceae; genus Sarcodiotheca; species Sarcodiotheca gaudichaudii. The sequence goes on from JAUKVZ010000020.1 coordinate 17,792, forward strand.
CAAGAAATTATAGTCAACCATCATACATGTCAAGTTAAAGATATTTACATAGGAACTATTCAAAAAATATTTACGAGTATTAATGCAGCTTTTGTTAAACTAAATTATTATGATAAAAGTGGCTTCATTCATTTTAATGACATTAAGCATCGTCGAGCATTGAAGAACCAATATAATATTTATGATGCTATTGCAATACGGCAAAAAGTGTTAGTTCAAATTGTTAAGGAGCCCACAATCAGCAAAGGTCCAAGATTAACCACGAATATTCATCTTACTGGCAAATATTTAATTTTGATGCCATTTAATAATACAATATGTATTACTCATAGAATTTATGATGAAAATGAGAGATCATTCTTACGCGCTTTAGGCATTTTAATTAAGCCAAGGCAAATGGGTATTCTGTTTAAAGAGTCTTCACTCCGAGTTGATGAAAAAACATTAATAAATGAACTAAAAAATCTGGTGAGACAGTGGAGCTATTTACAAAAAACTGCAATACAAAATCAAGCACCTTTCACATTATATCAGGACAACAATATTGTGAAAAAGATTATCCGAGACTATTATGATAAAGATATTAGTTCTATTATTATAGATTCTGATTATGCTCTTAGGTACTTGTGTGAACAAGTGAAAAAAAATAATGAACACTCACCTGCTCTAAAAAGTATAATCAAGCTATACAATTCTGATATATGTATTCTTGAAAAATTTAATATTAATAAAACAATACTTGGTGCTCTATGCTCGAAGATTACATTAGAATGTGGAGTATATCTCTTTATCGAGTCATATGAAGCTTTAACTATCATAGATGTGAACTCTGGCTCGTTTAACCGATCAGGTAATGCACAAAATACTCTTCTAAAGACTAATTGTTTAGCTGCTAGTGAAATTGCTTATCAGCTGAAAATAAGAAATATTAATGGAATTATTATTGTAGACTTTATTGATATGAAAGCATATAAAGACAAAGTTCAATTGCTGGAACATTTTTGTCAAGTACTAAAGCTTGATAATGCTAAACCCGAGATTATACAGCTTTCTGAATTAGGATTAGTAGAATTAACACGTCGAAGAAGAGGGCAAAGCTTGTTAGAACTGTTTACTAGAACACAAAATAATAATAAGGTTCCAGAGCACACAAATATTTCAGCTCCTAATGCAAGTTCTATCTTTTTTAAAACAAATTTCTCTAAAACACTTAGGCTAAAGAATATAAATAGTACAAAGCCAGATACTAATGACTATTCTATTAATCTCATTCCTCTTGAACATAGTTATATTATGCCACTCAACCTATATTACAGTGCAATGGGTGAGAGCACATAGTAAATATACTAAATAACCTTAAAGCAATAATTTGCTTTAAGGTTATTGTATAGAAACTAATAGTAAATACAGTTAGTAATACCTAAGGTATTACTGACAAACATATTAACCGTTTACAGAAGGTGCAACTAATGCTACAGGACAAGAATCTCCAGAAGCTAAATCTAGAGGGAAGTTGTGTGCGTTACGCTCATGCATAACTTCCATTCCTAGGTTAGCTCTGTTTAAGATATCAGCCCAAGTGTTAATAACACGACCTTGACTGTCAACAACTGATTGATTGAAGTTGAAGCCATTTAAGTTAAATGCCATTGTACTTACAGACATAGCTGTTAACCAAATACCCACTACTGGCCATGCACCCAAGAAGAAATGTAATGCACGTGAGTTATTAAAACTCGCATATTGGAAGATCAAACGACCGAAATAGCCGTGAGCAGCTACGATGTTATAAGTTTCTTCTTCTTGGCCAAACTTGTAACCATAGTTAGCAGATTCATTTTCAGTAGTTTCACGAATTAAACTAGAAGTAACTAGTGAACCGTGCATTGCACTGAATAGAGATCCACCAAATACACCCGCAACACCTAGTTGGTGGAAAGGGTGCATAAGAATGTTATGCTCAGCTTGGAAAACAAGCATAAAGTTGAATGTACCAGAGATACCTAGAGGCATTCCATCAGAGAAGCTTCCTTGACCGATAGGGTAAACAAGGAAAACTGCTGCTGCTGCTGCTACAGGTGCTGTAAAAGCAACTGAGATCCAAGGGCGCATACCTAAACGGTAGCTTAATTCCCATTCACGACCGATGTAGCAACAAACACCTAGTAAGAAATGAAGAACAATCAATTGGTAAGGACCACCATTGTAAAGCCACTCATCTAAAGATGCAGCTTCCCAAATAGGGTAGAAATGAATACCAATAGCTGCAGAACTAGGGATAATAGCACCTGAAATGATGTTATTACCATATAGTAGTGAACCAGCAACTGGTTCACGGATACCATCAATATCTACTGGAGGTGCAGCAACGAATGCAATGATGAATACAGATGTAGCTGTTAATAATGTAGGAATCATTACAACACCAAACCAACCTATGTATAGGCGGTTTTCGGTGCTAGTGATCCAAGTACAGAAACGTTCCCACAGGCTTGCGCTTTCGCGTCTTTCTAAAGTAGCAGTCATAATTTTATTTTTTTTAGGATTTATTTAGATACTTCCCAATTACGCTAAGTAATTGTTAATAGATTATTGCATACTACACAAGAAAACAATACTCTTAATACAATTAACCCCAGCAAGTAACTTTCAAGAGCTTTTATTAACAACGATTTATTAAAATCTAGTCTTGACCTTTTGTCCATATTGTACCAAAATATGTGTGCTATTAGTAATTAATAAATAGAATTCATATATATAATATTGATGTAGGACACCATTGAAATGTCACATTTAAGTAAAATCAAGACCAAAGTTCTAAATGCTCCGACTCTTACAAAAACATTAGACAAACTAGGAATCAATTGGGAATATTTGGATAAGAATCAAACAAATCTTCATCCTGCTATTAAACTGTGGAGTCGTAATGGAGAATTAGAGTATAGTGCTGAGATGAGATGGTCCCAACAATCTTACGACTTGAGTGCTGACTCCAATACTTGGCAAGGCAAACGATTGCTTGATGCAATAGCAGAAAAAATACAACAACAATATGCTTATAATATCATTTTAGAAGAAGGTGCAAAACAAGGTTTTAGCAACATAGAAAATGATATATTACAGGACGGATCATTACGATTAGTTCTTGAGAAATGGAACATGTAAAAAGTTTATAAATGCGGACGGAGAGACTTGAACTCTCACGAGATAATCTCACTAGATCCTAAGTCTAGCGTGTCTACCAATTCCACCACGTCCGCATTATTTGACTATATATTACCACTTGATTAACTCAAAAAGCAAGACGCACTAATATTCAAATTCAGTGGACCTAGATCTTATCTATTGATTTTTGTAAGTTAATAGGCTATGATATTAACATCATATTTATCCTCAGTAGCTCAGTGGTAGAGCAATCGGCTGTTAACCGATCGGTCGTAGGTTCAAGTCCTTCCTGGGGAGTATTCTTACCATTATAAACATTAACACAAATAGTTGATACAAATGGATCCTACTACGGTTGAATTATATATTTTTTTTGTGCAACAAAGTTTAAATCAGTTGGTTTCTCAGCAAATTAATAGTGTTACAATCATTAGTTCAGTCATTATCTTCACTGGTGGAGTTTTGACTAGTTTTAATCCTTGTATGTTATCTACTCTACCTCTTACTCTTGCTTATCTGTCTCAACACAAAGCGAGTAGCCTATATTATCTTAATTTCATCACTGGTCTTATGTTAAGCCTATTAATAACAAGCAGTTTTTTTCTTATAGTACAGCACAGCTCTTTGATTATTCTGAATACTTTACCTATTTTAAGGCCTCTTATGTTAATAACGACTGGGCTGAGCTTACTAAAGCTGATAAATATTCCTAATCTTGGCTGTGGCTCGTTATCATCCCATCACAAAAGCAAGTATCCTCTTCAAGAAGTCTTTTGGGCAGGTCTGTTGCTGGGCTTTACCTTGTCTCCATGTAGTGCCCCTATATTTATTACGTTACTAACATGGATTACTTATACTCGTAAACTTGCAATAGGTGCATTTTTTGTAAGTATCTATATGTTCGGTTACATCTTTCCCATACTTTTAAGTATGGTATCAGTCTATTTCTTAAAAAAAATTCAATTCTGTAGTATTCAAATGTATAGTATAGTTCCTTTTAGTGGCTTTGTAATAACTACAACAGGAATGTTTTCCATTTTCCATATTTTTTTCAATCAATTAATACTCTAGAATTATAATAATAAGCATGCAAATAATATACAAAGTCTGGCGTTGGAGAACTATTAAACAATTAGGCAATTTAACTTTTGCTATCATTTTATTGCTACTAATTGCTTCTGTAAGTGTACTAGGAACTATCATTGAACAAGATCATAGTATAGATTACTATCAAACTAATTATCCAATTCATTCTGGTACCATATTAGATGTAAATTGGGTAGTCATTAAAAGATTGCACATAGACCAGTTATATACTAGCTGGTCATATTTAGCGTTACTAGTCTTATTTGGAGCAAGCTTAATTGTATGTACTTTTTCAACACAACTACCTAGTCTCAGAAATGCTCGTAGATGGAAGCTTAAAAAAAGTTTATCGTTATCTAAACCTTTATATAAGCAGAATACTGTAAAAGCATTAAGTACCACTTCTAATATTTATTGCTTAAGCAAATTAAGTTATCATGTATTTTATCAAAATAATTTTATCTATTCTTATAAAGGATTAATTGGCAAAGTTGCGCCTGTATTTGTTCATGTGAGTATCATACTTCTTCTATTCGGTTCTATGACTAGTCTGTTTTTTTCTTTTTTAATTCAAGAAATGGTTCCAGTCAAGGAAACATTTAATTTTCAAAATGTTGTGCATGCTGGATACTTAAGCAGTATTCCTTCACAAATTATTGGAAGAGTTAATAGTTTTCATATTGAATATTACCAAGATAAATCAGTAAAGCAATTTTATTCATCTTTATCCCTAGTTGATTATAGAGATAATAGCAATGTGAAGCAGCGTATTTCTGTTAACAATCCCTTATATTTTAAAGGATTAACAATATACCAAACTGATTGGCAGATTAATGGACTTAAGGTATTAATTAATAATAAAGAGAGTCTGCAAATCCCAATGATAAAAATTAAAAAGGGAAACAATACTTATTGGTTTAGTAACATAAGCTATAATAACCAGGTCCGTTATTCTTTTGTTTTACAAGCTTTGGACGGAAGTATCTTTTGCTATAACGGGCAAGGTCAATTAATACGTAAATTAGACGTTAAACAAACTAATATAATTGATTATCTACCAATTCAAGTCCTTGAGATAATCACGAGTACTGGTCTTCAAATAAAAAAAGATCCAGGAATACCGATCCTTTACTCCAGTTTTGCAATGCTTATAATTAGCACTTTTATTAGCTATATATCTTATTCCCAAATATGGATTTCTGTGGAGGCCGATCAATTACTAATGACAGGTATTACTAACAGAGGTCAGATAAAGCTTGAAGAAGATATTTTTAAACTACAAAAGTTCCTAAAATAAATTTCTCCTATCTGATTTCTAATAACAAGACATCTTTAAAAAATTTAAAATTATTTGTTTCCCTTCAATCGTCCACAGACTTTCTGGATGAAATTGTATTCCTTGCAACATAGGAAAATTCTTATCACAGCACCCCATTATTATTCCGCTGTTACTCCAAGCTGTTATAGACAAAGTAGAAGGTATTTCTAAATGATTGATAACTAGACTATGATATCTTGCTGCTACGAACGGATTTGTAACGTTTTGAAAGAGTCCTTGACCATTGTGGTAAACTAACGATGTCTTGCCATGTATAGGAACTGTTGAATGTACGATACTTGAACCATGTACTTGACCAATACTTTGATGTCCTAAACATACACCAAGTATTGGGAAGGTACCTGCAAAATACTTAATGATTTCCAAGGATATCCCTGAATCGTCTGGCCACCCTGGACCAGGCGAAATAATTATAGCTGTTGGCTTTAATGCATTTATTTCAGAGATTGTTATGGCGTTATTGCGTACAACTTTTATTGGAATATTATATTCCCCTATACACTGAACTAAATTAAAAGTGAAACTATCATAATTGTCAACTATTAAAATCACGAGCAATACTGAGCCTTTGTTAAGAGAATAAATATGAATATATTATATGGATATGCCAATAAGCGGAGAACTGGCCTGTGCGTATTTGGATATTTCCATACGGCCAGATAAATAAGAATACCTACCTGCTTCTACTGCTAGCTTCATTGAAGCAGCCATCAATATTGGTGATTTTGCTTGAGCAATGGCAGAGTTTACAAGTATAGCTGTTGCGCCCAGCTCCATTGCTTTAGCAGCATCGCTTGCAGTACCAATTCCAGCATCAATAATAACAGGTATCTTTGCGTTCTCAAGAATAATTTTTAGGTTTTCTATATTCTGTAAACCGCAACCAGAGCCAATAGGCGATCCTAATGGCATAACTGTAGCACAGCCTATTTCTTCTAATTGCTTTGCAAGTATTGGATCTGAATTAATGTATGGCAAAACCGTAAATTTTTTGTTAATTAAATACTCTGCTGCTCTTAGAGTTCCAATAGGATCTGGTAACAGGTATTGAGGATCAGGGATAACCTCTAATTTTACCAACGTATTTTCTGTTTGGCCAATCTTTTTACAGATTTCCCTACCCATTGCTGCTATTCTAATAGCTTCTTCTACTGTTGTACATCCTGCTGTGTTGGGAAGTAGAGATAAAGACTCCCAATTTAATATATTTAATAAATTATCCTGATGATTCTTCTTCACTCCTTGTAGTCTTCGGACTGCCACTGTTACCAGTGAAGTTTTGCTTGCTTCTATACTCTTTTTAGCTTCTAATAAATTGTTATATTTCCCAGTACCTAACATTAACCTTGAGCTAAAAGACATGTTGGCAAGATTAAAAGTATTTGTTACATTGGTAGACGTATCACGTTGGATATTGGAAGTTTGTGAAAACATTAGATAGATTGTCAGAAATAATATTTGGAAATAATTATAATAGTATTGTAGAATTAATAGCAATTATCTGACAATACCTATAATACTATTAATATAACTAATTAGAAATAAATGCTTACAAGTTTCCCTCTACTAATAACTGCTATGATTATCACGCTCATAATAGGTTTATTTATTGTATTTGTATACAGAGTTTATATCCTCAAATATCAATCTGAAAAAGCTTCTACTTCCCAAGCCACCGATATTACAATTATAGATAGATTTAGTTCTACATTACCTTACTGGTTACCTTTGTTAGAAGGTCTACAAAATTTTGGGCAACTAATTTTACCTCATTATCCATTAAGAATAATGAGATTATACAAGAAAACATTACTCCCTTTTGTTGCTTTTTATATTAAGCATCCTGCACTAGCATTTATTACTTTTTTTGCTTTGTATTATTTGTTTGTTAGATCTAAAAGCCCTCTACCTTATAGACCTTTTATAAGATTTAATGTTCTTCAATCTATTTTATTATTTCTAATTAACTCTTTGCTGGGTGCGATATTTAGGGCTCTTCCAATAGAATTTAGGACAAGCTTCTTTGGATTAATGGTATGCAATACACTATTCTGGTTCGCCGTATCAACTATAATTTATCCTGTGATTAAATCAATTGAAGGGAAATATGCTAAGATACCTATAATCTCACAAGCAGTAAGAATACAAATAAATAATCAAAATTAAATAAGGTGACTATCTATGCTATTAAATAACTATGAAACTATCTATATTTTAAAACCGGATGTAACGGAAGATAAGAATTTAGCTTTAGTGCATGAATATAAGACACTAATTAAGCAATATGGTGGACAGAATGTTTTTGTACAACATCGTGGACGAAGACATTTAAGTTATAATATTACACATTATTATGATGGAATATACGTGCAAATGAATTTTGAAGGAAATGGTCATTTGGTTCGCTTACTTGAAAAATCAATGCGTTTTAATGATAAAATAGTAAGATATTTGACAATCAAGACTATTCAACAGCCATCTCTACCTCAGTTGCCAATTAAGTTATAGTTCTTCTTCTCAAGCAGTCTGCCAGACTTTATCTATATCGGGAGATAATAAACAAAGGTAGACTTTTATTAT